>BMAO01014507.1:0-19862 GCA_019973975.1 Trichonephila clavata | reverse complement strand
TATATGGGGTAGGCAACCTATGGCGCGTGGTACAATTCTCAGAGGCATTCTGCACTATTCTATAAATTCGTCAATTTTTGAGTGGATGGAAGTTAGTAAATTTATAATGGACCTTATTTTACAAACATCGTCAGAATTATGGACATTTACGGAATTATGAAAAAAACTGAAAGATAACTCTAAACATAACTTTACAGCTGTTTTGTTAGTTATTGAATGTTATTGTAAGGCAACAAAAGAAATATAATTATCCCTTCCTACATTCAAAAAAGGAAATAACAGGAAAAATATTATATAAATATTATAAACATGTGTTCATGTGAAGTGAAATAGTTACTATTAGGTTGTCAAGTATGAAATGGAGCAAAGATTAAGCACATAAGCTAATTTAGACACCATATTTTGGCATAATTTGTTTTTCGTGAAGAAGGTACATATTTTCCTCTTTTTAACGCATATTTCAGTTTGAAAAAAAAATTAACCGATCATCTTAAGATCTTAGTTTTTATTGAAAAAATATCGAATTCAATGATATGTGCATTTTTTGCTCCATTTCATACATGACAACCTAATACTTTATACATTATGTAAATGGTTTTAGTGAAAAATTTAAGTGCCAGTTTTTCCTGGGAAAGCGTGAATGAATTTTATGTGAATAAGAAATGAATCAGAGCAAAGTGTTTAATTTTTTTAACGAGGGAAATGGAGACTGATATATCGAAAAATGATATTTGAAGTTATAAGATACACGGAAAAATATACGATATCAGAATTTAATTTAATAGCAAGCCAAGGACAATTTGAATTAACATTAAGAATTGAATTAACAATTATATATATATATATGCACGCCCAGAGATGTATTCTCATTAAGTTAGCTTGTGATAAAATTCTAATTACCACAACGCATGTTCCAGCCATAGTTTAGCTAATTTATGTTCATATATTTTTGAGAAATAATATATTGACAGTCGAAATTTTTCCTACGTTGATTTTTACCTATGTTATATTGTTAATCTAATTATTTTTGGTCGAAGGGGTGAGTTTATATTTAAGAAAACATTTTATTTTATTCATTTACATACAGCATGTTAAAATTAATTATAACCAACATATACAGATTACATGGACACAGCTTTACGTACTATATATATATATATATTATATGTTATTTGTGCTCTTATCAAGTTAAAAAAGTATTTTTGTATACTTCAATTTTTCATATCTCCTTTTAAATTCTGTTGTCTGGTTATCTTGCAATTGCAATTCTTTTGAGAATTAATCATGTTTATTCATCTCTCTCTTGTAGAGAAATTTTGATTATATATTCTCACATATCATGTGGCTGCATTGCGCCTATATATGTTTTAATTTTGATATATGGTATTTTGGTCTATTATAGATCTTGCTATTTTGTAGCTTATGCTGATGGTCAAACCTTTTTTACCCAATAGGTTAAATGTTTGACTATTTATTTTATTTTCTTCAATTATACTTTTCTTCTTTTTTTTCTTTCTATTGTATATGTAAATCCAGTCTTTTTGTATTATTATATGTTATGTGTGCTCTTATCAAGTTAAAAAAGTATTTTTGTATAGTTCAATTTTTCATATCTCCTTTTAAATTCTGTGGTCTGGTTATCTTGCAGTTGCAATTCTTTTAAGTATTAATCATGTTAATTCATCTCTTTCTTGTAGAGAAATTTTGATTATATATAATTAGACATATGTAACACTTAACTCCTGGCAGTGCAATTAATATTAAGTTACTAAAATAGAGGTGAAGTTAATTATTTTAACAAAATTTATATTAGATACTGTTTAGCAAAAATTCTGGTAAATTTATTAAAATAAAAATAGTTTATAACTACTTTGAATAATTACTTACTTACTTCATTATCCTTAAATTAACGTTTAATTACAATTTATTTTTTACTTTGTTTAATCCTAGATGTCGCTACTATTTAACTTGTTTGGATAACATTATGATTTTGTTTTAAGTTATTAATTTAAATTTTACACTTTCTCCATTTTTTAAGATAAATACTTGCATTTTTTAAATTTTTTCATATTTTTTCTAGAAATACTATATTGTTTTGATTACATTAATGAAACTGTGTTTATGAAAGATTATTTCAGAGGTTTTTTTCACCTTTTTATTTTATTTATTGTGGTATCTTTTGTGTTTTTCCTTAGATAATTTTTTGATACTCTTTGATTATTCTCTGATTCAAATTTTTTCCAATGAATTTTAATAATCTGAATTTTTTTTTCTGTATTTCTAACTGTATTTTTTTTAATTGCATGTCCTCTCGCTAATAAAGGGAAATAAAAAGGACATGGTTGGTTCCTTAAATATTATTTAACTCTGCTATCTTAGCCTCAAGCTTAACAATCACTAATGTATTATGATGAGGTAAAATTACTGTTACTTGTATTGACTTACTATTTTTTGGGTGGACACGTAACCGAGTAATCATGGTTGCGAACTTGTGGTCGACATTGTTAAAGTCGAGTCCTGTATTTCAATTCTTTTACCATAAAAGACCTAGTGTGTAGAGGGGATAATGCACATAGAATTTGTCATGGTTCAAAGTTTTCACGATGACATAGTGTGGAAGTATAGAGAACGGGATGCCAGCTGAGGGGTCGTCCTTGTCACTTGACCATTGTTCAAAATTACAGGACCCGTCCCCAATACCCTTCGTTTTGCTTCAGATTGTGACTTTAATTAAAATCAAGTTAGCTTTAAGTTAGATTTATAGTAATTCAGTACAGTATTATTGATTATATATAGATACCTGAGTTTTTAGTAAAATAAATCGCATATTTTGTATATCAGAACATGTTCGAGATTCGCATTGCTGTTATAAAAATGTTTTAAATATTAGCACATATATTTTCATGAGATATCTAAAACAACTGCGAAAAGTTTCAATTACTACTAACTGGGTTTTTATTGATGCAGTATCTATCTATCGGAAGTATATTTTTTTCAAGTTTTTCACACAAATCAAATACTTAAAATATTAATAAAAATTAATATTAATAAGACTTTCACAATCAACAGAAATCACTACAAAAGCAAGAATAATATCGAAAATAGACACACGTTTCTACAATGAAAAAATCTGTTAAATATAAGAGGTATTTATAATCGAAATTAAGGACCTATTAAAAGACTCCTATTGTAAAATCTGGAAATTGAATAAATTACCTTTTATGCAACTTAAAGCAAAACAACAACACTTCACAGAGAGAGCGAGAGAGACTCTGTAAAATGTGACATAATAAAACTAAACCTTTTAAGCACTCAGCTTAATTCTATGAACCCTAGCATCCCAATGAAGTTCTCCATCATCTCAAGACCTTAAATTCACTATACATTTTTAGGTTACACACACAAAAAAAAAATGAAATTTAACGATATGAAATTATTAAAGGGAAATCAGTAAATTTTAGAAGAACAAGATATCAATCATTGGCATGGCCAAATAATTTTAGCGCGTTTTTCACATGTTGTATTTTACAATAATACAACCAATGAACTTTTCACTAACAGAAAGTAGTGTACTGTACCACTCCTCTAAATGTGCTACTATTGAGCTGAAAAGAAATAATGACACAAATCTGTATCAGCACTATAAAAAGCAAAAACTAGCGAAAGTCAGGAAAATTTGTAGGGAAATTCGGGAAAACTATGGAAAAATTTAAATATGATTCGGCTCATCTAGGGCACAAATGCGACCAAATGTCGAAAACCCGAGATCAATTGGTTGCTTATTGGCTGAGAAAAAGGTACGACAAAATATGGAACGAAGACGAAGACGAAATTTGCGTCCTAATAGCGCTTTTGTTCCACTACGTGAAAAACGCGCTAAAAAATACAGTAAAAACATTAAATATCAATACAATGGCTAAATGCGGGCAGAAGGAAGGCAATTGGAGATTTTTAAGATTAAGAGCGAAATTCAAAGTTCCCTTACATTTAAGAATAACTTATTCTCAAAGCAGTGTTGTATTTTGGAATTTTATATTCTGTATACTCTTATATTTAGAACTCCCCTTATAGATATTCAGCAAACGATGATATTAATATGTAGAACATTTTTGTATGAGGTACATTGATTTCCATACAATAGCTCAGGGAGTCTTTCCGTTTCAATGGCATTACTGCCCCGATGTCCGTGAAAAGACAGATTGAATCGTTTAAGAACAATTTTTCTTTTTTGTCCTTTTCATTTTGTCGCATTACGACGTACGCGATGCGGAAACTGAAAGTCAATTATGAGAATTGTGTTTTGTCGTGTGTAACGCCACCTCATTAGAATTCTGTGATATCCTCCATATCGTCACGTCATTCAAGGTGGACAGATCGATTGACCTTCCTTTCTCTCTTCGAGCGTGAAAGGAGTAAAGGGCGAAGTTCTTTTCTATTTTCTTTAAGTTTTTTTAAAATCTGATGACTGTTTGTAAATGAAATTTTATAAAAAAAAGAAGCAGAAGCTTGAGAGCATAAGTAAAAATCGATAAAGAATTTTAATGACATTCAAACGTAGTAGAAACATGTACAGAGATTAAGTATCAACACACACAAATATAAGTTTTGATTTTGATAATGCAGTATGTTTAAATGACATAACAAAATCATAGGAAATAAATCAACATAGTTGATTCCATGTTTGTTTAAAATGATTGATGGATACAGAATTTAAATATACAAACAAGTTCTTGAAATATCTGAGTTTCAACTTTCAACATGTTTTAAGATGCGCTAAGTATATATAAATTAAAATTGTTATACATATATTATTCATTCGCTCACTCACTATATGAGTGGTTAAATCTGTATTTTAAGTATTAATTTTTACAAGGTCCATTCCAAATATTGCAATACATATATACGAGGGTCACTCTGAAATTTTTGAGATACTCCTAGGATTTTAAAGTTATACTTACAAAACTTTAGGAGTGTCCAAATTAGTCTCCTTCAGCATCATTGTCCTTTTGTAGACGAATTTTCTACAGATTAGATGCCTCAAACCATTCATTTCTTGGAATTGATGAAAAAATGCATTTATGGCCATATCAATCTCTTCTTCTGAATGAAAACGACGTCCACGTAAGTTCTATTTTATATTAAAAGATAACCAAAAGTCACACATAGCTATATCCGGAGAATAAGGTGGATGTTTTATAAATTTAATTTGTTTTTGTTTAAGAAACTCAACTGTTAATCCGGCTGTATGGGAAGATGCATTGACATGGTGAAGCATTAGTCCCCTAACATTGACTTCTTGGAGAATTTCTGGAAGACATTAGTGGTATACCAGTTTACTGGTACTGTCTTCTGTCCTTCCAACTTGATGGCTTTGATCAATCTCGTATTTTTAAAGAAAACAGCACATATTACTTTTTTCATTGCTCGTAGTCTTTTCACCATTTTTGGCATGGGATCATCTTCAAAGACCCATACTTTGCTTTCTTGACATGTTGGAACCTCAAAAAATGGTATGTACGCTTCATCACCCGTTATAATTTTAGAAATGATGCGGTGGCCGTCATCATTTAGCAATTTAAGGGTTTCTTTAGTGATTCTGACACGTTCCTCTTTTTATTGCTCAATTAGATTATGGGGAACCCAAGGGCTAATTTCTTTTTTCATACATGATTTTTCATGAATAATTTTGTGTATGGCTGCGAATCCAATGTTAAGTTCCTTTTGCGTCATTTAGTTGGAACAGCGATTATCATCCATTAACACATTTCGTATGGTAGGCACATTACCCTAGATTACTGCTGACCACGGCCTTCCTGTATGTTTTTCATCCTGAAGAGAATTGTGATCACTGCAAAATTCTTTAAATCATCTGAATAATGCTCCTTGCAGCGTTGAAAGCATTCCTCTTGATTTAATCCAGCTTTAAAATCATAGATAATCATAGCGCAATAATGTTCTCGCGTCAACTCAATTTTCTCTTCTAAAATTTATTCTACGTTAAACAACTTGAAATAAATTAGTAAAAAGTCGTCTTCTGTGTTAAAATATTTTGTATTTTTATATTAAATCGCTAAATTTTTTTGTAACTTTTCGTCTGCGTGTGTCTCAAAAATTTCAGAGTCACCCTCGTATGTTAAGAAATTTTACTAAAATGTGCCGGTTGGCTGGCGTAATTGATTTGTCGCTGGCCTTGCACGCCCAAGGTTACGGGTTCGACCCGGCTCAAATCGGTGGATTTTCATGATGCAGAAAATCGACAGCGTCCATGTCGTATGATAATGGAGCTCGTTAAAGATCCCTATAGTGCCTGTATGGCTTGGGTGCTTTCGACAATACTAAATTCCCTCCTGGAACAATTTCCCATCGTCAGAGCTCAGGTGCCTCCCTCTGGGGAGGAAACTGGGAGTCAAAACTATATGGTGGCAATTGGTATTCCACCTATATGTTGCCGCACTAGAAAGTGATACCAGCTCCTGGAGAAAGTATTAGGTCTGCAATGGTAAATAGCAATCCACGGCCCCATTGTAAAAAAAATATTAAAATATTTCCAGTACCTATTAACACTTCATTATCTGCACTCAAGATTTTCATGGTTATTTTTCAGTTAATTGTTAAACCGTTAGGATGACCAAAGAGTAAGAATAAATTATTTGTTAATAGATGAAAAATTAATTTTTTATACACATAGGTACAGCTTTAAAAATTTTTTTGATCCCGTGTTAGTTTTAGTTACAAAACAATCCTTAGAATACCGATATCTGAGATCAAACAAGGGATTATACAGAGTATAAAAACCAAGACCTTAAGTATTTGGAATTTTGCTCGTGTAATTAAGTTTTCTATATGTCAAATTCATGAATAGAAATGTCATCATTGTTTAACTTTCGAAAAACATTCTTTTTTTTTTAGGAAAATTATTTTTTTGAACTTAAATTTAACATTAATAAATGGGAATATGTTTGCCGCATTAACATCTTTTTGAAGAACTATTTTATGCAATTGAAAACGGTGATTGTAGCCACCTTTTCTTTATTTTTTTATCTTGAAATGTTATATAATAAAAATAACAATAATTTATTAGTTCTACCTGTTTATTAACAAACCGGAATTAATTCAATATTTCAATAAACGTTGATTCTTCATATAAAAGAAAAACTACCTACTTAGAAAAATAATATTGAATCTTTTTACTAGCCAAAAAGAGTGGAACATTGTTTTAAAGAATGAAAAAATAGTACATAATTCACATATTTTAAGTTAATACATAAACGGCACGAAAAAGTACTTTTTTAACAAATAATACTCATTTTGAAATGCATTAGTGCTTGCCCCTGAAATGGCAGATTACTTTATAAATACCTTCACAAAAAAATACATAAACAATAAAGCACAAAATTTAAAATGAAATTATGAAAATGATTTATTTATGCTACTTATGTTCTTCGTATGGCAATGGTCATTTTCTTCCACTTTATGCTTAGTATTTTAAAAGACAGCGTATGGCAATGGTTCTTGAGTATCTCCGTGTCTACGGATTCAATATCTTGAGTAACAACTTTCTGTAATCTCCACTGGTATCTGAATAAATAGCTTCACTTAGATCCACATCATATTTCATGTGGTACCATTCTTGTATGTCCAAAAGATCAATCTAAAATTTTTAAAAAAATTTAAAAAATGAAAATTTATACCAGATTTTTTTACAGAAATTCGTTTTATAGTAAATAAGTATGATTTCTATTATTGCAAGAAACTACCCATTGATCACAATTTGCTTATTTTTCGATGGCTTAAGCGTGTCTATGATATATTAAAGGACTATCAAGATTAAATAATCCAGGTAGTTTCTCTATTATTACTGCGGAATTTTGTTTTAGATGAGTTTATTCATCTTCAAGGGCGAAGTCTGTCTTCCGTTTAAAGTTACCAGCTTAATTTCCGAAACCACGGTAGAAAAATGTTATCCTATACACCATTAATATTACTTCACTTTCCATTTCGTTTCTGTATTTATTGAGCTTAGAAACCAATTATGCCAAATGCATTTCTTTATCACATCCATTATATCTTTGAGAAAATATTTTTTAAAAAAATCGCGCACAATGCGCCTTTTTGAAAGTTTATTATGTATTTATTGAAGTTTATTAAAAATTATGTAATTAAGATTCTATCTTTTGATAATACAGCAGCTTTAAAAAAAGGATAAAAAATTAAATAAGTTGTACGTACAAGAAATATTATTGTATTCTTATTTTGAACAGTTTTAATTTCAAAAAATAAATTTTAAAAAATAGAGCTAGTGATCAAATGAATTCTTCATTACATCATGTAAGTTTAAAAAAAAAAAACTATGAAAAACTATATATCAACCTCCGATCTTGAAACCAGTATTCTGATTATTGTCTTATCATCCGTTCCAGGTCCATTTAAAGCTTCGTGAAGCTGCTTAGCGAAGAATGCTGGTCTGTTGTCAATACATTCCACTGAAAATAAAACGTTAACATTTGCTGTAAAATGCATTTATATCCCATTTTTATATTCCTCTCTCTCTCTAAAGAATTTGTTATTTATCTGATTTGTAAAATAAAATGCTTTTATTTTTCAAAATTTTTAATAGTTATGTTGTCTTTACAATCAAATTTGCAGTACAAATATATCATCAGTATTTAAAAAAAAGTAAATGCGATACACTTTTATTCGTTTAAATTATTAAATACTAATTAAAAATAAAATTTTTCTAATTTAAATTTTTTTGTTGGATGATGACGTTTTTCAGGATTGTTATTAGTTGTAATTAGATTGTTATACTAAATAGTTAAAATTTTTTATAATTAAAATATTTTAACTAATAATATATGTCAATTAAAATAAAAAATATAGTTATTTATTAAAAATATTCAGATTTTAATATCCATCTTGAATATTATAATTTTAATACTTTTATAACTGTATATAAATTTAAATTTTTCACAATATTGTCTCAAAAATATGTGTTTGATCAAAAATTGTATATTCTTTTAAAATTGAATATTTATATAATTAAAAATAATATAAATAACCATTACTATTAATTTAATGGAATTTTGAACTACTGTTACCATTCTTCTTTTATAATACGAATGTTTAAAAATATTTATACGGCGAGTAGCATTAATAAGTATGATAAGTTGATATGTAGCAAAAAATTAAAATAAGTTTCAGTTTCATAATTCGAAAAGTTAAATAATCTTTTATAATCTGGTTTTATCTTATCTGTTATATATTGTGAGTGCAATGAACTCTGTGGGAATCAAATTTTTTCTTATTTAACTAAAATATAAAAATTTCGAACAAATATTCAGTACATATGTATTTCGAGATAAAAGATAGTTTTCAACTTAAGAGGAAGTATTGGAGAAAATATTGATTCTTCTCAATATCACGACATTTCAAATATGACTTTGTGTTATCGCTACTTATTGAACATTTATTCTTGTTAAGATAGAGACATATATCTTGATCAGAGAATAGATTTAAATGTCTGGGATATTAAGTACTTAAAGTTAAAGTCAAGCTTTTTATCGATGAATATTGCTAATTTCGATTAATGATGACTTTTTGAAAATATCGTTTGGTAGTTTAATTTTATATATTTCATAAAATAGTTCTTAATTATATTTGTTTGAATTGCCATAATTGTTTGTTTGAATTGTTTCAATATAATTTGTTAAATAAAAATCGTTTATGTTGTTTTTTAATGTAATTTTACATCCAAAACTGTAATTTTTAAAAATAAAATAAAAGATAAATGAAGCAAATTTATGTAACTAAGGAATGGGATTGATAAAATTTTGAGACTATTTTTATAGTTTTGTCCTTCAAACTTCGCCAAAGATAACATACATCTAGATGACTTAAAAAAAAAAAAAGAGCAGGACAAAAGTAGGTTACTTTTACTTAGAATTGATCTGTTTCAATAAAAGAGGACAAATAGTTTGAAAAATGGGATCGATTTATTCGAACAGTTTCTTATTTTTTGTCCAGAGTCTGATTTAACTGATACTAGTTTGGAAGAAAGAAGCGGATAAAACATTTTAGAGAGTCTGGTAGTATTTCCTTAAATTTAAAGAAAACTTCCAAATACGTGCCTTTCAAGCCTATATGCTATTATAAGCTGTACAACTAATTAATTAAAATGTTCTATTTTTTCCCCACAGTTGAAATATTGATAAGGACATGTTATTTACGTTTCTCGGATGGTGATAGTTAAATACAAATGATTTGTACTTAATTGATTTAGATATTTAAATCTTACATCACCAATCCTTCAAATCCTTGGCATCTTTTAATCCGTCGTTTTACCCTAGTAATTACACTAGGCAGGGATAGTATACAGAGAAACAAAGTACGTAAGTTCTTATTTATCCCCAAGAGGACTGGTATATTTTAAGCTTCATTTAACAGTATATAATCAAGTCATATTCTAAATTAAAAATTACCAAAAGCTACAGAGTCCTAATCCAATTTCTTCGGACTTCAGCAGAGTTAAATCGAGAACAATGCATTTGGAGTATGGCTATATTTGCCTTTATACCACTGGCGTAGCAAGTTCTGAGTGGACCTTGTAGCAAAATTCCTCTAGGGGCCCTTTTTTAGGTATGGGAGCCCTGTTAGCTTGATTGTAGCTACACATGTTGGGGCCCCTGTAACTTGGGGGCCCGTATCATTGATACAGCAGTAGTTACACCCCTGTTTTATACTAACTGTCAACACCCTGCAGTATTCGTCCAGTGTACAATGTATTGAAAGAGTTATACTATGCTCTAAATGTATTTATATTTTTTTATTTATGATATGATACAAAAACTATTGATACAAACTTCAAGAGGTGATAGAATATACATTTAAACAAACCTTTTTCTTTAAGCAAAGTCTTGGTTGCTTAAAGAAATTTTAGAAGACGCTTTTTAGTAAATTCGTAAAAACAATTTTGTGTGAATTCATTGCCTTTTCTGCTGAAGATTTCACAAGGGACGAGTAGCTGTGCCAATTAGGACGATACAGGCATGCATTTTTAGAATAGGGTGGTAATGTGAATGATGCCCAAAAATTTCACCAGAAGGTTAATTTCTCATATTCAGATTTTTCCCTCATGGATCCGAATGAAAAGTTTTATCTACGACAACCCTATCGATTTCAATGAAGACTTTGATCCGAGAATTTCTGTTGCACCTCGTGATACACTAAAAGGCGTGATGTCTTGGTGAATATATGTTGAGTAGCCGTTACAAACCCGCGTCGCTGGGTATTTCATGATGCATTAATGAAGAATATTGCTTTTAAGTTAGTAGTATCTAAGTCCTAGTATTAAGCTTTCGATTGTATTGAAAAACATTCTTATAGGCCTCGCTTCTTGATTTAAAAAGAAAGGGACTTAAATTTTTAAAGCTGAAATATAATCTTCTACGCACCCATAACCCTCTACCCCCTTGGGAGTCAATTTCCATAAAGCTCATTCTTAAAGGATGACTTACCAACAAAAGAAACGTGCTTTCCAAGTTATAAGTCTGAAGGTTTAGTAGTTTAAAAACGGGAACTTTTGTCTATAATGCCCTCGCAACTCTGATGTCTGTTTCCGTAAAACATGTCCTTAATGAACTTCTAATTAACAAAAAAGAGCATGCTTGCCAAATTTTAGGTCTGTAGGTTTAATAGCTTCGAAGATCTCGAGACGAGTGAGTGTGTGTGCAAGTAAGTCGCTTTTCTCTTGTACATATAATTAAATTACTACTCTGAGAAGACGTGAAGCGTAAATCAATTCTGCCAATCTCTGTCTTGAGCAGTTTTTGTGATTTGCTCATAAATTCAAACTGAATTTCCTATCAGTATAAAATTATTTTGCAATGATTTTCATTTGTACTTTTGTCGCATCCTCGAGTGCTGATTCCATTAGACAGTAACTGCTTACTTGGTAGTGGTTCAGAAATGGATCAAAGGAAAAAGCTAATTGAAATAAAAACTCCTTAAAGTTTATATTAAAAGTTTTGAATAACTCTGTATTTTTTAAAAATTTTTACACACAGATGTTTTTTATTTATTTCTTAAATAGGGTAATGTCCGGTTGCTTAATGTATGTAGCATAAAATGTTCCTTTACCTATTGCTAAGAGAGCATGCCTGATGTTGCCACCGAATTCTGATTTGATAGCCTCTTCCATTATGTGCCCCGCAACATTTTCGTAAGCAGCTATAGTCGCTCGGAGTTGTTCTCGGCTACGAGTCGCTAGCACGGTTATAAATAGATCTTGGTCACTGCCCCAACTTTTTGATAAACCTGCCTAAAAAGGAAATGGAAAAAGAATTATGTACTTTATTAATTTGGTTTTGTTGTTACTGATTCCACCAAAATTCATCGCGGCAAAGGGCTAGATGTATGCCTGTTGTTAGCCGTAACTTTGAACACCATACATGTGACAGTACGATTTAGCTCGGTTCCACTCCAATTTTGAGGGAGAACACACTCGAGAAAGTCGATTTCTTGTCCAGAACTGCGGCTGAGGAGGAAGCCATTCTGGGTCTCTTACGCTTAACAAATTATCCTCCTTTGAGAAGATTGATCTCAATCAACTTGGAAGAACTCTCATAATCATCCTTGGCGCTTCGGATGATAGCCAGGAGGTTCATTTAGGCTTATTCCCGGAAAATATCAGACTGGCTTTTCGGGCCTTATGAGCGGCCATATAAAAGCTCTCCCTTTTCGTTAGGGTCAGAAGATACTCCCGGAGTGACATTGGGGCTATTTCGGGTTAGTCTCCCCTGCCCACATCTTGACTTGTTTGGATTTTAAGAAATATGAGGTCCTTCAGAACCCTCTTCTGTTTTTAGACTTTTTGGAAATTTTTGGATTCATGGAGATTGCCTAGCATTGCTATACAATCTGGAATTAACTACAACAACTTAATTTTTAAACATCACTTTTATGAAGATACCAGAGCAATAATATTAATTATTTCTTTAATCGCTCATTCACTCTAATTATTTTTAAAATTTCAACTTTACTGGAAAATAAAAGTCTACAAAAACAGTAATATTTGGAGGCATTTAAATAATATTCAAACATTTTTTAGTTTTTTGAGGTGCCTCAAATGATACATTGTTTAAATTAATTTCCAAAAAAAAAATCGAGATTTAGTCATTTCTCGTATTGCAAAACGTGACATCTGAATTTAGTCTTCCTTATTACATCATTTAAAATAGAATTTTGGTTAAAATCAAAAGGTATGAAGTTTATTTGCGAAACGCTTTCAATATGATACCAAACATATTATTTTTTGTTTCAAGCATGGAAAATTCAATTTTCTTAAACTAAAAGAGATAAATTAATTTATTAGAGATTTATGAGATTTCTACTTAGAATTTTCTCTGTATTTTTTTTCAAGTAAAGAATAAAAAACGAAAGTTTTTCCCTCACAAAACAAATATACGATTTCAATTTAGTTTAAGTTAGAAGGTAAACTGTTTCGGATTGTCTTTGAATATTTTTATCAGCAGAGGAAAAAATTCAGATTTTTATCGAGCCGTTAAAATATTCAGGATATTTAAATATTCTAGTTGATTTTTATCTTAATTTTAAAGTAGATATTCTAGTAAATTTTTCGAAACACACACACACACATTTGTAAGAGCTTAAAAGAAAATTTTATGTAACATCAGAAAATCACAAGGGGATAGTCAAATGACACTGTAATGTCACAAATAAACTCGATTCCTGTGACGTCATGATCATATTAAAAATGCAACCACTTGTCTCCTACCAATCAATTCCTACGTCTCACTGTTCCCAGCTATGGATTTTTAAAGAAACTTCCCTTAAGAAATATACATTTGTTAGTAATATTAACACACACAAAAATTCATTTGATTAAAAAAATTTCTATTATATAAAAAGATAAGAAAAAAATCCTTAAGTAAAATAATTTTTGTTGATATGTAACAAATAGAGATCATCACAATCTAACTATTAAATCTGAACTTGTACATAGAATTTTTTAGCACAACAAATGTGAGAATTAAGGGAACGTCCAGCGAAGTCACGCAATCGCATGTCATGTGACCGTTAGAATTGAGTCCATTATCTCAGGAAACTCTCTCTCTCTACATATATAAAGTTATTAACTACTTTCGTGCAGCTAAAATTTAAATTTATTTTGATTAAGTAAATATATAACATGTGTATCAAAATTATTCAGACAGAATGAAAAAGAAAGACAACCAGGAAGATGGAATGGAAGTGAAGAAAAATCGAATGTTAGGTAACCTCGAAAATGCTATTTGTATAGACGGTACGCATTCTTTAACAAAATATACAATACATAAATGATAAGAAATAATCAATCAATAATATTTTAATTGCTTTTTTATATATGTAAGTGTGATGGTTCTGCGAATATTTCATGGAAAGTATTCACAGTTATGTTCAGATAAACCGACAAAACCAAAATGCTATATCTCATTCAGCATGTCTCATACTTCCAATGTATTTAATTGATGAAAGATTCTTCTTATCGAGATGTTATTACAGATTTGAAAAACTGTTTTAAAACAAACGTGTTTTACCTATGTCTAACCTATGCCTTATCCTTGTCTTACCTATTCTATCATTGTCTTACTTAAGATTCTTCCTATCAAGATGTTTTCACAGTTTTGAAAAACTATTTTAAAACTTGCCATTGTCTTTGTTGCCTAATAATTGCCACAGATAAAAGAATTTATTATTACAATCGTTCCTTGTGTTGTGCACTATTTTTGAAAGGGCGTACACCAGCTCAAGATGGCGTTAGTATTGTACAGTTTTTTTTTGTTCGTTTGTTGCTGTATCTTTCTACTACGTATATCAGTGCAATTTTATAGGGAATGGATTTTTACATACAGTATGTATACAGGATAAATATTGTACGAAATTGGTAGCAATATTGCGTGTCCGTATTCTCAGAGGTTGACAATTATTATTATTTAATTCTTTCAAGCGTATAACTTAGGAAAAAATGACAATGTTCTGGAATAAATTTGTAGGCAAAGAAAGCATTATCGTAAACAAACTAGAATAACTTTCCTGAAAAGCTTAAGAAATGATACTTATGGATTTGCAACTAATATATTTGCTCAGCTGAAGTTCAGGATCACTGTCAATAAATGTCAGAGAGAGAAAAAAAACTCGATCAAATAAACGACATTACAATGTGTTATGAATGAAAAATGATATTCCTCACTCTCTTTCAGCTGTATCAACACGAAAATGCTAGATGACATGCATGAATTTTCACTTACATCGTACAGGTGGTGAGCTTCCATTACAGCCAGATCCTGATCCACCTCAGCAAAATACTCCCTGTCTTTGTTCGTGAGTGCGGCAACTAATTTCTGTATATCACCCCTCAAACCACTGCTCAGATATTCTCCTAAGTCGTGCTTGTACTCTAATGAAGATACAATTACATTTCAGTACGAAATCGCAAGAAAATTTTATTGAATCTCAAAAAATAGAGAAAAAAAGTAATACTACTTACTCTCTCTGAAGACTGTTTTCAAATATCGGAGCTCCTAAAAATAGATAAAAATGATTTATACAAGCATTTTTTTAAAAATTTAAAATAGACAATGCATATTGAGACAAATATTGAGTTTTCATAACCGAATCACTTGGTTATGGATCATTATTCTGAAGGACAGAAACTGGAAAACAGACTTATCAAAAGCCATTTTATCCGAAATAATACAATTTGCAGCTCAGTTTAATTTTCCAAATGTTTAAACAACTGCAATAATAATTACATCTTTGTTTTTTTAAATTCTCCCAACATCTCATTTTACACCAATAATTTAGCCACTCGTCTAAATTCATATTGGTCACGTGATAAATGCAATCCCGTGTTCTACATTGAATTCAAAATTAGCTTTAAATTTGTACTTGTTCTTCTCTTTATAAAATTTAGATAAAAATTAAAATTTAGTAATTGGGTAAAGATTATTCAAATATTAAGAGTCTTAAAATTTTTTCAAAATTGTATTTCATAGAAAAATTTTCATATTATATGTTTACTTATGAATCAGGGCCATTTTGTTTAACTATGGGCGTTATTATTGCTGACGGAAATATGTACTTTTTCAATTCCTACTCTATTAGCTCACTCTCTTTCTATATTTATATATATGGTTATCATAGGTTTATAACTATTTTGTGTATATTTTTGAAATATATATATATATATATATATCAAATTTTGTTCAAATTTTCAATCATTAATAAAATTATTTATTCATTCAATCAAGTTCAAATACATTTTTTAAAAATTTGTAGTGGATGACACTTGATGTTAATATAGTTTTTTCTTTTACTAATTCATTAATTACCGGTTAATTAATTAAATTAAATTAATTACTGGTTTTTGACGCCAACTTAGATTTATCTCCATTGCTGTAACAATGTAACTGTTAAAACAATGACAAAAGTTGGCGTCGAAAACCGGTTTTTCCGCCAAACTAGCCAAACCGGCTGTGGATTGTTACAACAATGTAGAGAAATCATGCACTTTTTTCAATTCCTACTATTAGTAGCTCCAATCTCTCCATATATATGTATATATTATATATATCTTGTTCAAATTTTCAATCGTTAATAAAAAACTTTCTATTCATCCATTCAAAGTAGGAAATGTCTTAAAAATTTTTTTTATATTATTTGTTAGAAGAAACAATATGCCAAAAGCAAAAGTTGGCAACGGCGAAGCGCGTGAACTGATTGACTAGAAGCGCGTATCTGCTTTTATCATGGGATTTTGACGTCACATGAATTTATGAACTAATTGGTTGAAAACACGTGATTGCATTTATCATGTGACATTATAGTCGCAGGAATTTAGCCTATTGTAACGCCATGATTTTTTATATTTTTATAACACCAGTATTTTAAAACGGTTGTAATCATTCACTCATAACAATAACTAGCAATCCTTAGAACTGTTTGGTAAACTTATTTTTGGCCAAAAAGTATTACATTTCAAATAAAATCAGTGGTCAGTTGAGTATTTTTGTTAATCAAGAAAAGTTAATGCAAGCTTATCCAGATAAAGCTAACATCCTTTACACTTCCGTTGGTTGATATTGATTAGTTACACTATATTTATGTAATGAAAAAAAGAAAAAAAGCCATCTTTTTTAATCCATTTACGTTATATGTAGTGTGAAATGCTTTTAAACGAGCTTATTAAAATCTTATTCAAACGCGAAAATTCTCTCTCTTTTGAAACATCCTACGCACGTTATTTTTACAACCCTTGCAATGCGCAACGCCTATCTTGTTATTTGTTTGCTTTATGTGATTTCAATTGCAAGAGCTATTTACTTTGATAATGGAAGACATTTGTTTTTACGACCACATTTTCAATCATATCTGTGTTGCTTTTTTCTTCTTTTAGTTTTCACAATATGAATGTCTCTCTTTCTTTCATCCATCTCTCGTATGACAACATAAAAGATCATGTTAAGTAATAAATGTATAGGAGAAACGTTCAAAAATTTACTGTCGCTCTTTTCACTAGAACAAGGTTCAAAAAATGTGTGTGAGAGACTGTTGCCAATAAAATATTTAAACCTCTCGTTTAACTTTAAAATAGTCAAACAATGGTTGAAATAAAGTATAATGGAAATTATTTTATTTAATTTCGAAATAAGCACAAATGCGGATGTCTTTCGAATACGATTTTTGCACAGTAAATATGTTCCTTGAAACACTGAGCGTTTAATGACTTCTATTTGATTACATATATATTTTTATGTTTAAAAGGATTTTTAACCATTTTTAAAGATGATCTGCCATTAAAAATTTATTTAAATCTATAGATTTTCAAGATCATACTTTCTGCTGTATAAAAACAATTATACATATGGATTTTATATAGAATACTTTAATAACTTATTCAAAGAGACTAGAATCGAAAAATCAAATTTGAGTTGTTGGTTTTTGGAATAGCTTCACCCTTCTCTAGAAATAATGTAATTACAGAGAATCCATTTGCCATGATCTTCCTTTTATTCTTTAAACAAGAACATATATTTTTAAGATTTACTTTAAAATTTAAACCATTAGAAAAATTTAAATTTCTACAAAAAAGTAGGGAAACATTTTATATAACTCAGAAATTTTTTTGACGTTTTGAGGTTTTTAAAAAATGTTTTGACTTATGGTATGAGCCCATAATAAAAATATTTTTACTTAATTTTGCAAATATCAACTATAAATAGTAGAGATTTCAACATTTTATTCAAGTCTCCCCGTTAGAATGAAAATACAAATTAAATAAAGTTTTAATCGAAGTTTTTCAATTGTAATTTTAATCATTTTTATATTATAAAGTTGTGCGGATATTCCGTACTCATAATTTATTGAAATGTCATGTTTTTCGCGAATTAAATGGGTTTTTTTTATAATTGTGAAATAAATGTCTTTGGTCGGATGTAGGAAGTTTTTTGCTTTATACGCAATTCTTAATTACATTTGTTCTCTCAGTAAACTTGGTAATTTACCTCTAAGATACAAGGTAAAAAATTTACTCCAAGTTCTTTATCATTTAATAAATATTTACACTTAAAAATTAAAAAAAAGGAAAAAAACAAACAAATATTTCGTTTTAAAATTCTTCTTTTTTGAAAATAATAATTTGAATAAATATTTATTTAAAAAAAGAGGGGAAAAACATTACAGGTTTCAAAAAACAATGTACACACCATAGATTATTTTACTTACCATGTATTCTAGAGAAACTAAAACTTCGATTATACAATTTTCATCCGTCCTGTACCCCTGTTGAAACACACTTATTATTAACAGAAGAAAAAAAGCTATAATAAACTGTGTATAAAAACAATAAAAATTAATTACATAATCTGAGAGCCTTTCTTTACTGCATCACGAGAGAAATTGTTGTTAAATCAACCAATAAATTGATCACACTTGTTTGATTGATTGATGTTTTACTTGACATAAGAGCAGCAAAGGTTAACTGGTCACTTTTCATCGTTGTTTATATTACAATTTTCATCTACATTCACCAATATTGAATTTTCAAATGATTTGCGTCGCAACACGAGCACCTTATAATTTCGAATCACAATCAAGTAATGAGGATGACACCTGTGTGAGCTCTCACTCTTCAAACTTCCACACAAAGGTGGGGCCGCGGTAGCCAAGTGGTCAAGGTATTGGATCATGGCTGGGTATGATTTCAAGCCTAGTACCACTGTAAACCCGCCGTGTAGGGAAGCGATGCACATTAAATCTGTCGAGAGCTCAAACGTACTCCCATTAGTGTGGTGTAGTAGTTAGAAGAGGGGGTGCTAGATCAGGTGTCATCTTCGTCACTTGACCATGGTTCAAAATGACGAGGTCCGTCGCAAAAAGCCCTCGTGTAGCCGAACAGTGCGACGTTAATATTGACTCACTCACTCCACACCAAGGTAACGGAAAGACTTTGAGCCTTGAGAGATATAACGTGCATCAGTTCCTCTACACGGAAGGTCTTCAGTGACACTAAAGCTCGAACCTGCGACTTGACACCGCTGACCAAGAGTTCATGACCATAACCATTAGGTTACCACGGCCTCATATTATACAGCGAAATGCTTATTTCGATTGAAGTCTTTATTTTAAATAACATAGCCCCTTGGCGACTAAAACTATCCTGTGCAATATTTAGAATAAAGTGATTAAATATGTTGCGGTCAGATTCATAAATTGGAGTACCAGCTCTGTGTTCGATCTTGTCATCTGATCATGCTTTTTTATTATTATTCTGCTTAGATAAGTTTTACGTTAAATAAACTACAAAA
>BMAO01014505.1:0-19957 GCA_019973975.1 Trichonephila clavata | reverse complement strand
ATATTCTTTAACTGCTATTTACGTTTAAAAAGCGCTTTCAGTAGAGATTACTTGATTTTATGCAAATATAACTACTATTTAAGAGCCAGCCATTGAGTATGTAAGATGATGGTTAAGAGTTGATTGTTAAGGTAACTGGGACGTCTGCGAGAAGGAAAAATGAACTATATTTGCACCAAATTTAAATGGTTCTCACTTACTTAAATTTAAAGCAAAGGAAATAAAAATTTTACGTTTAATTATCTGTATATTTATGTTCTTGTTAATGTATAAAAATTTCATTTTAAATTACAAATAAATCTGTAAGAGCAATAATTAATCAATAACTATTTTTTTGTTTGTTTTCAAGTATGCTTTTACCTTTAGGTACACTTTGCATAAAATCTACTGCATATATAGCTATAAAATTTCACGGAGTTTTTGTAAACATAGCGATCCATAAAATGAATGAAATGAAATCTTAAAACATATATATATATATATATATATATATATAATATATATATATATATATATATATATATATATATATATATATATATATATATATAAATTTAAATTTAGTGATTCAAATTTCCTTTAAATTTTATGCAGAAATTGTGCTATATCTTAAATTTCTGAATGTTTATTTGTAAACGAATTCCTTCACTTTGTTAATCTTGTATTATGCAAAATATAAGCACTATAGGTAAAGTAGATTTTGAAGAAAGTGTACCGGAATCACCAAAAAATGTGTTTCGAGAAAATTGTTAATAAAGATATTTTCATCTATGATTTGTAAAATTATATATTTTAATACAATATAAAGTTATACCATTGTTAATTGGATTATTTTGCATCATTTCTCAGTTTTTAAATTGTAAGTTTTAAGTTCTAGATTCCTCAGAAGGGTCTGTTTAATTACCCTTTTCCCTACTTCATTAATACGTGTTATCAACGATTCACATCTTCTACCATTTAAAACACCAAAGTCTTATGTCTATAAGTTTTAATATTTTTACTTCACTTGGGACATCATCATTGCAGGATATTACAAAATTCCTTACACATATTTTTATTGTTACAAAAATACATAAAAAAATGTTTTTGATGAATTTACGATGTTAATTTGATGTCTAATTTAAATGGAACTCTGTTTTTAAAAATTATAGCAAAAGAATCGCTGTTTTTGTATTGATACATATGAATACTTATTTATTTTAAAGAAAAACCAACAGTAATAAACTTATAGGGATTTATTCATAAGCATTCAAATGCAGTTATGAAAAACGAAATGTCTATTTTACACGCTGTGTATTTAATTTAGAATAATCCTCAAAATATACTTTGTACTATATCCACTTGATTTATAATTTAAAAATTACACACATTGAATCATTATAAATACAAAACTAGACATAATTAAAACATTTAAAAAAACAAGATATTTTTTTTTATTATTTTGTAACAAATTATTTAAATTTTTCGTAATTTTTGCACAAAAAAATGTAGAATTTTCAATAAATTGGAACATATAATATAAAAAAACTACATTCTTCGAATAGAAAAATTAGTTTTTTTACAATACATGTTGAATACACAACGGATTTTGAAGGAAGTGTACCTGTGAACCGCAGTTACATCACATTTGTTTACAATTTTAAAATTCAGTTTTCTAGCGTTCTTTTGATCGAATTCTCATAAATAATGCATCTATAATAGCAGCAAAGTGTCTTCTATTTTTTAAAAGTAAAATTTAAAAAATTCAAAATTTAAAGCACCTTCACACCACAGTTATCTTAAGCTGGACTCCAAGTGTTAGTAAGCAGTAACTGGTAGTCGTGTACCTTAAGATTAATATTTGACGGAGAGTTCGTCAGGAAGTGGTTAAGTAACCAGACATCGAGCTGAACGAGATATCAGGCTCCTACCGCCATCAGTGCCCTAATTAAGATGAATTCCTTCCATAATTTAGTTATCTGATTACGTGTCAGATTTCTCATTGCTCCCAGAGTTAAGTTACAAAGTTACAGATTTCGTAAAGCGTTAGAGATTAAATAAAATTAGTTAGTTATGATCATGTCTACTTCTTCCTCGAATCCTCTCACACCCGCGATCTTCGGGCTGCGACATGCTGTCTGAAAAATGCACTCTAAGTTTAGTCAAGACATTCAGACATTTGGTGAAGACCGCCTAAACTCTCTTCGTTTTTACAAAATGTCACTAGGGGACTTTGAGATATAGTAAGTTTTAGTATGTTTCTATTATTACACTGGAATGTCTTTTTTTGTCGGAGCTAATATTTAAATCCACAATTTGATTGGAATATAACCAGAAATAATACGTCTTTAACACCTTAATTGGTTCCCCCGTACATTATACGGGCTACAAATAGCTGGCCACAACCGTTTTGCGCATACTTTGTATGGGCACGGATAATTCCTTCTTTTTATCTTTGATTTGAAAATATTCTTAATTTTGTAGTGAGTAGGGGGTTTGCAGCCCCGGGATCCCGGTGGTTTTTCAAATCCCGGGATTAAAGAACTAAACTCGAGATTTAATTTTTGTCTGAATTATATTTTGAAATTTTTTTTCAAAGTATTGTGAATCTGGTGTTACATTTAATGTATCTTATTTACTCTTTTTTTACTGCATACGGTTAAAGTCAGTTTTCTTACATGTTGAACCTTGAAGGGTTCGAGGCGGGTTTGTACGTTAAACCGTGAAATTTCATATGTTTTCCCTTATTTTCATTTGTAATTTTCTCCTCATTGCGAGTAGGCTCAGAAAACGGACATTTTTCCCACCCTCAGGATGTCCGATGTCAGATAACTTGGACAGAGGCATCTAGAATTTTTGGAAGATATCTAGTAGGATTTTCAGACCCGGAATCCCGGAATTCCGAAACCCTGAGATCTTGGTGTTTTTTCTAATCCGGAAATCCCGGGATTAAAATAACTAATTGCGGGATTTAATTTTTGTCGGAATTATATTTACAAAATATTTTCTCATAAAAATTTTCTAAGGGTTTAATTTTTCAAAAATTTATATTCTGTTTATGAAATATGTATTTAGAATTTTTTTTTGCGTAATTATAAGTGCTATATGTAAAAAATATATATATTCACAGTATGGGAGAACGTCGCAAAGATCTAAGTGGCTGACTGCAATGCTTACTCAATAATATAAGCAACATCACAAGAATAGATTATGTCACAGTTCCTTCTTCAATTAAATGCCGTTACTTAATAGCGGACCTGCTTGGAAGACTTGAGATACTTCAAACCCCATTGCATTACTAAAAGCTCATGCAACTGGGTCTTCAATTTCAAATGAGGTAACACTTAAAATTGATTCACATTCTGATTCAATAGCAGGATCATTTTATGTGTACAAAAACCATTAAGTGTAGCAGAACTAAATAAAGTTATCAAAGAGGTATATGCACCAATGCAGTCTATTAGATTTGAGACACTGTCAACAAAAATTCAAAAAGGAATGTCTCTTTTTTGAAAATGGAGGGAGACGTGGTGACTACCTGAAAAGAATATACTGCTATTTATGGCGATAATACCTACTAGTAAAGAATTCGAACGTGCATTTTTTCGGCAGGACAATTTGTAACAAAAATAAGAAGCCGTTCCAACGATGAGACGCTGGAGGAGCTGTGTTTTTATAAGCTTAAGCTTTTTTAAAGAATCACAAGAAATGAAGAAATGCTGTTTTAAAAAAATTTCATTGTGTACTATTTTTATTTGTTTTTTTATGATGAACTAATTTTTTATTTGTTTCATTAAAATAATATTAAATCAATTTTTAATTATATTTTCAGTTTTATTATGCAATTTCAACTATGCTAAAATGTAAGAATGCTAAATTAATAGTACAATCCTAATCCCGGGACCAATCCTGGGATTGGGATAATGTAATCCCGAAATTTCGGGATTGAAAATATGACACGGGATTGCAAACCCTAGTAGTGAGATTATTATTGCTAGTGTTTTTAAGAGATGCAGTTTGTTCATGGTAACACTCACCTGGGATTTTCTTTGTGGCGAAGGCGAAAATTTTTCATTGAAAGCAGGAATTCAGATTCTTGAAAATATTCGATATAGAACAAGGATTGGCAAGGCAAAGTGCAATTTGTTGCTTGAGAAAAGATGAAAAAAGGAAGATAATCCAAAACAGCCAATATTATCTTTGTCCTCGAAATTGAATAATATAGCAACACATTAGATTGTAAAAATTGAAAATGTGCTCATAAACCTTTGGTGCAGAGTGGGCCGCGTTTATGCTATTTGTTGTCAATTTTTACCAATTTTTTCCTATTTTAGTAATAATAATTTCGTTTTCTCTTCTTAATTTTAGCACATTTTTCTTAAAATGCACTAAACAAATCTAAAAATTACAAAAAAGTCTGCATATGTCCTTCTCTTAAAAAAAACAGTTGTCGCGCAACCAGTCGGATACCTTAATGTTGGAGTACCTTTTACAACTGAAAAAAATATTCCAAATTCGGGTCCTATTCTTTAACATTAAGCGAAGATAGCCTTAACTCCAGAAAAATACCAAAATATTTATAATACTTTTGCACGACAGAAAAAAAAGGAAAATCAACCGAAGAGAAACAATGTCCATTTAAATTTACCTTAAATAGAGAAACTGAAATATATTTCCATTTTTGAATGATTCTCCCTATCAAAAAGTCACATTTTAAATTGGCAAGGCACGAGTTTTGATTTAAAAGAGTATCTGTTTCAAAAATCCATTAAAAAATTAAATTTGATTTTCAGTTCAAATCATCATCCCAAACAATATATGAGAAATATATTGACGCAATATACCTCCCTCAACGATTCACCGTTACATTCTCTCTTTATATTTCCAAGCATTAATAGAGCAAACAAAGCAGGGAGTAAGTTCCAGACCCACCTAGCATCCCCACCCCATTCAGGGGTCGAGGATTAGCACGTGCGGTCCCACTTGCGGCCACCCCTGTATGCATTCTTTTTTCCGGTCCACCCCACACATCGTACTCGAAGGTTCATTTATCTTCCTTACGATTCCCCCCCCCAAACCCCATGTGTCTATGGACAAGTCCAATTACTGTTTTCGTTCGCCAGCATGATTTCATACCCCCCACATCACCCCCGAACTCGCAAATCTCGTTTGATCGTGTCCCTCACCATCCCCAATTTTCGACGAGACCATTTTTATTCATGTGTTTCCGCTCGTTACCGTGAAGGGTGGAGGGATGCTTGAGTTTTTGAGGGCTTGGGTTTCAAAAAAAGATTTTGCTTTCGAAAGATGAGATATTGGGGAAACAAGGCCCGATCTCTATCGAAACAGTTGCTGCGTCTCATATTGTTATACACAAACAAATTTTGTAACTTAACTAATTGGATTTCTCCATGCTTTTCAAAATATCTTATTGTCGACACCTTTCAATAAATGTCTTATTTCTACATATGAATTTTACACAACATGACTCACAACTTACGTAAAATATAAAGAGAGAAATAATGATTTTAAAAAAAAGTAGACAAAAGAGACACAAGAACGAATAAAAAAATAGCAGAATTGGTACTAGTATAAGTGTAAAAAAAAGAATTAAATTTAGATACTTTTACAAATAATTTATTGATTACACAATAAAATTCTTAAACAGTAAGGTATATGATGCTCATAATAGCCTACACCAGTGGCGCCCACAAGGTCTGGTCCTGGAGGTCTGGATACCCCCCCCCCAAGCCTTTGATTTTTTTTTTCCGATTGACTATTATCCTATGCATATAGTACGTAAAATTTAATTAACAATTATTTTATTAATTAACCCTAATTATTCATTCAATTATTAATTTCCTACTGTTTTTTGTTACCGAAAATCGACGAAATCAAAAGAATACGTTGGAGCACGATACGAAAACAGTGGACTTTCTACCCTAGACCCCCCCCCCTTGAAAAATTCTTGCGTGCGCTACTGGCCTACGCTACCAATTGGATTAGAATCTGAATATTTCTTCCAGATATATTCGAATAGAAGGCTGCATGCATGTTTGCTTAGTTATTATTGCAATAATTCACAATGTTATCCATCTTGTTGTTGGCGAGTACTTTCCGAAAGGAAGGAAGGGGAATTGCCAGAGCCTGAGGCAGGTTGGACATACATGGCGACACCACCTATCTCCACCTCCACAACTTAGGTATGGACTGAAGACGAAGGAAATATTCTCCAGCACCTTGAACCCATAGTTTCTGTTGCCACCGCCCACAAGACTTTCGGACACACTGATTTAACGAGCACGTACGCGTGTATTCGGAGGGTATTTAGTGGCATCGGGCTTCAAACCCAGGCCCTCAGATCTGGAATCCGATCTTCTAATCACTGGCTACCCACGGCTATTTCTCTTGTAAATGCTATGTTATTATATAACTTTTATCTAACTCACATTTTCCGAAATTAATGCAAACAGATGAAAGCAAAGAAGTGTATTTTCTTTTCTTATTTATAAGTTTCCTAATTGTAATTTAAAGAAGAAAAATGACACTATATAGTAGAAGGATAGACTGTAACACAGGGGTCAACAACATATGACACGCGTGCTAGATGAGGCACGCGGTACAATCTTCAGTGGCACGCATCACTATGCAAAGTTATCACATAACGTTAACTCGCCTTGTTCATCCTTTCTCCGCTTCAAGCAATTTCTCCTGTTTCTTTTTATTCGTAGCACCACCGATAAACAAGTATCGTGTATGATTTCAGTCGAAAATATAATTTCATTTGATGAACTTCGTGCTCTATAAGCTGATTTTAGTTTCATGATACGTTCGTAGCTTTTTAGTGAAAACGTATATTTTATTAAATATTTATGACGATTTATACCTTTAATTAAGGTATCCGACTGGTTGCGACAAATTTTTTATTAAAAATAGGAGATATGGGAATTTTTTTTCTTGTTAATTTTAGATTTGCTTAGTGCCTTTTAAGAAAAATGAGCTAAAATTAAGAGGAGAAAAAGAAATTATTATTACTAAATTGGGAAAAAATAGGTGGAAAATGACAAAAAATAGCATAAATGTGGTCCATTCTGCACCCAAAGTTTATGTGAACAAATTTTCAATTTTTTTTCAATCTAAATGTGTTTCTATATTATTCAATTTTGAAATGACTTTCGGGATAAGAGATTTTCTTTTTTACAAAAAGTAGAGCCCTTTATATATATATATCTCAGTTACTATATGAAATTGCTTAAAAAAACAGTGATTATATTCACATAAGGGACTGTAAATTTTGTAATAAAACAGTGATTGATAAATCTGAAGGTTAAAACAATTCTACTATTATACAGAACGTACACAAACAAATTCAGTTAATCATGTTCAAAACTTTTTTAGCATTCGCTGACCCCGTTTGATTATTTTTTTAAAAAAATCACATTTCGAGTAAAACGCGTTTTAAGGTGTGACATCTTGGTTAAATTAATGGCATCTGCTTTTACTAAAACGTTTGTAGTTTTTGCTCTAGTGAACGGAAAATGATACACTTGGTATTTTTGTGAAGCTAATAAGATGGCCTATGCAATAAAGTCATAAAATTTGCCAATTTTTGGCAAAATTCAGAATTTTAGGGTAGTCGGATACTTTAAATGACCCCTAGAAAAGCTTGTTTGCTGTTTTCAAGACTCTTGGACGAATGAATATGGATTCGTACAACAAAAAAGCTGTGTTCCTTTACATTCTTGCCCATACTTTCATATGGAGAGAATCAAGGGTTCTCTACCTACCCTCGAATGTCCAAGAAATTGATCATTGCAATAAAGGAGGGTCTGGGCAGACATCACTCTGGAGGGCCGCATACATCGCTATGTCTTTGCAAGAGGCTCTTTGACTGATGTGAGGTCTAGGGATAAGGTTTTGGAGCCCTGTGTTTGCCTTTTCAAGGGTGTAGTTGATCCTTATTTTGTTTTAATGGATAAAAGCACAAGGCACATAGAGCTCATCTGGTCAATGAATTTCCGAAAAGGGTGGATATTCGCCGAATGGATAGGTCAGTTAGATCTCCAGACCTCATTCGTATAGAGCACAGTTGGCCAACCTTTTTTAGAAGAGTGCCACTATCTGATAAAAAAATTACACGTGCCACTTCAAATTTTTCCAACAAGCAAAAGATTGTGAAAGGATGAAAAATTTTTACTTATAGGCTTATTATGGAATTTTTACGCAAATAACACATATTTTATGCAACTCTAAGTAGTAGAAATTCCAAAGTAATATAATAAATAAGGCAAAAGTACAAACATAATTTTTATTGTTAATTTTTTTTCAGTTTCAATCAGTTAGGTTAGGTATAAAATAAAATGAGTAACCAGGAAAATTTAATTCTAAATAATAATTTTTAAACAGTCAATACTTTTTAATGCGGTTCTTTTATTTGTAAATTTCTTACTAATATTCCATTAGTAGATTTTTTTACATCAGGATTAGTTCTCGAAGATGCTAACAAAGTTGGGTTGTTTAAGATGTTCATTAGTTCTTTTTTTTTTCAAAATTGATACACGTAAAAGCGTGTTCACAAAAGAACATGCATTGTCAATCAGGATTGGAGACGAACAATTATTTCCTTGTAATCTTAAGCTTAAATTATTTAAATGCCTTAAAGTGTCAGTAAGAAAAGTTAAATCTCAAAACCTATCCTTATTCTTGAGAAACAATGACTAAATGGGTTGTTCATTGTTTTCTTCCAGATATTTTAAAACACGTTTCCTCAAATTCCATGAACTAATGAATGTACTTCCTTTGAAAAACCAACTCACACAACAATGAAGGAATATTGTCTATATTATAATTTTGTATTGTAATTTAATTAAGTGTATTTAAAATAAATTTTGATGTTTTGTTTTGTCTGAGACAATCACCATTCAATAAAACTGTAAAAAGTTAATAATTATTAACTTTTCAAATTTTTTAGCTTTTCAATAAATCTTTGCGTGCCACTCTAACAGCTCAGCTGTGGCACACATGCCGCGGGTTGACGACCCTTGGTATAGAGCATGCCTGAGACGCTCTGAGGGGGGCAATTGAAACTGGCAAAGCCTCTCCGGAAATCACTGAAGACCTGAAAACAAAGTTGCTGAACAAATGGGATTAATTGGTACAGCAACTCATAAATTTCCTTATTTCTAGCATAAAATACCGGTGTGAGGAATTTTTATCTGGGAGAGAGCACCATACCTCTTATTAACTATTTTTTTTTTTTGTTATATTCTGCTACTGCTGTTTCATACCTTCCGACGTCGATGAGAGTTATGCACGATCACGCGCATGTATTTTAACTGTTGTATGATGATTTTTTTCACATAAGCCCTATATAACAAATCCCTCAATAAGTCCCGGGCCTAAATAATAAAACAACAACTTTTCAGCAAAATTGAACTTTATTCAACAAGATACTACCCTTCAAGAGTGTGATACATGGGTCTTCTAATCTTTTAATACCTTTTTCGCAGAACGAGATTTGTCTTTACTCTAAAAAAAGGCTTCTACTTCGGTAATCACTTCTACTTTTGTACCAAACCTCTTTACTGCTGTATTCTTTTAAGATCTGCAAACAGCCAGTAGTTACTGAAGGCCAGATCCGGACTGTACGGTGGGAGGGAAAGTAATTTGAAACGCAATTCATTCAATTTGACCATCGTTTTCATGGACTTGTAGCATCGAAGGTTGTCATGGTGAAACAGTACTTTTCACTTTTGCATTTGAGGACGTTTTTTCTTTATTTTTTCATTCAGTGGATCCAATAACGCCATGTAATATTCACCATTAATTGTTTTGCCTTTATCAAGTTAGTCAATAAACAAAATTCCATGCGCATCCCAAAATACGCATGCTATAACCTTGCTAGTTGAGGTTTGAGTTTTTGTTCGCTTTGGATGCCTTTCACTAGCTTCTGTTCACTCAGCTGACGATCTTTTTGATTCAGGTATGTAGTAATGGATCCATGTTTCAACCATTGTCATATATCTACTTATAAAAAATCCTGTTTATTTTGCTTAAACAGCTCTAAACAATGCTCTGAATCGTCGATGCGTTGTTGTTTTTTATCAACATTGAGGAAACACGGCCCCCACTTTGTACACAGCTTTCTCATTGACAAATGATCATTCAAAATAGTAAATACACTGCCTTCTGATGCCTTTAAATTCTCTGCTATCTCACGCAACCTCAATTTATGATCAACTAAAACGACTAAATTTTGACACGTGCTGTTTGAAAGTTAGTACTACTAGGTTAGGCTTAGAAAAGTTAGAAGGTAACGCCATCTATATGTTAGGCCCGGGACTTATTGAGTGGTGTGTTACTTATCAGATTTCATTAAAATCTGTATCGTAGTTCTAGATAGATAATCGACAAAATCTCTCTTAATTTTGAACAGCAGTGTATTATATCAGCCATTTCCAAAGCAATTTCTACTCGTATTTGATTTATTTTAATGAATCTAATAGAAGTAAATTACTACATTCAAACCATGTATCTTGTTTTTAGCAATTTTAATCATTTCTCGGCTGTTTTAAACTATGGCTGTGTATATGCTTAAGATAATCGATAGTATTTTGTAGAATCGATTGTAAAATCCTTCCAGATTTCATAATGCTATGAAATTTAATCCGAGAGCAGTCGAGAAGGGCACAGATTCACCCCAACTTACGAAATCACAAATTCTGGGAAAACTGTTTATTTGTAACCAATGACCCTTATCAGTACCCTTCTTTTTGACAGTCTTTATCGAAACTTAAATATATTTGTCATATGTCTCCCTCTTTATTGGGAGTGTGGCAAACACTTTTTTTTAATCTTACGGAACTTGGGATGACTAAGTTCCCCACGCGACCACTTTTATTCCAAAATATCTTCAAAGAACAGGCTACATTTTACTCCTGTGTATGACTTATTTGTTTTGATTGCTGTTTTTTAAGACTCGTTATGATTTATAAATGTAATTGAACAGAATATTAAAAAAATGGGCATCTGTGACCTCTTTTGAATGATGTTAAAATTTGACCAAGGATTAGAAGAACCTGCTGAAAAAATAGATATTAATCATGATAGCAAAAGCAAATTTTAAAAAAAAGTGATGAACAAACACAAAACGTTTGAAATGAAAGAAAATTTTTTAAATGCTACCTAAAAAACACATTCAAGAAAGGTATGAAGCCACAAGTGTACTACAACACACACTGTGCCTGCCAAAAAGACACAAGCCAGAAAAGTTCAGCATTCTAATTACTGATCATAAAAGAACAATAAAGCTACAATAACTTTAACGAAATATGGCAGTTTTGTCTACAAATATCATTCCTGTAATGTTAGAAAAAAGTGTCTGATATAAGAACGGTTAAGCCCAAATTAATAATAGTATAGATGGCATCTTTATACCAGACAGACGCACTGAATACCAAAGCTTGCAGAGATCTTAACGATGATAATAAGGCTATGAATTTTTTGTCAAGATACCTTGATATTTCACAGTTACAAAACAGATTATCGCTGTCAAGGTTTTACAACTAACTTCCTCTGTGAACCCGCTTAATTGAAGTTTAAATCGGGAGATTCATTTGCAAATGCCAAGGTTCCTTCACAGAAAGAAGTTTTTATAAAACGATCATTTTTTTAAAGGAATTTGCCCTTGAACATTAGTCGGAGTACGTGAAGAGGACCCGTTGTAATTTATTGCTTGACAAGTCAATAGTCAGTTTTTAGTGTTAAAAAACAATTATTAGTTTCTATATTACTATATTTAAATTACGAAGAGAATTATTATTTAAAATATATTCATTTAGTAGTGTATTGTAATAAAATTTGCATCTAAAACCATTATTTGCAGGAACTTTATTAACATACATAATCACAAATTCCTTCTGTAAATTCTCTATAGAATGTCTACCTCCATATTTAATCACATTTTCTACCCAGAAATTCAAATTTCTTCTTTCCCACAACACGTGGGATCTACATCAATCAAAAGTCTCAAAAGATATTCCATACTGAAAAGCAGTTTTCAGATAAACAGTATCCAAATCTTTTGTGGGCTGTTTTCTAATGATCGAGTTGATATAACCATTATTAGTCTGAAACTAGTATGTTTACACAAAAATTTCATTAATAATTCATTTTCAACTCTCTTAAGGTCACTCGCCACGACTTGTTGATGGTAATCATTAATGTATTTTCTATATAAAAGACACCTACAGACCTGCAAACAGTGTAATAGTGAAATGGGGTTATGTTTTAAAACTCCGAATAGACTTTTGTTATAGTTAAATGCTTTTTCTCAATAAAACATATTTTTAAATAGAGAAAATTATGAATGTTTTTGGAAAATGCCAGAAAAATTAATTTTTATTAAATTACTTATTCATAAAATGCAAAATGCAATACATATTCTGCATTACAATTTTTACTGGTATCCAATTTAAAGACCGCTTTATGCATCAATGAGTAATTAATGTCCCTAAATATTTGTAAGATATGAGTACCTAAAAGACAGCTATACCAAACATATTACCCAACATAATCTTTTAATTTCATATTTATTCATATCAAACAAAAAGTATATATCGTAATTATCCACACATATGCACTTACGTACATATGAGTATATGATTTATACCAAGCGGGTTTTCCCGGCTAGGTGAAAGATCATGACAATGATCCAAAGTGATACCACCACACATTCAGTAAAACGATTTTTATTTTAACTAAAAAGAAAAAAAAGTACTTAATTTCTTCGTAGAATCAAAACAAAAATAAATTGAACCAACTTCTTGTAGATGGACCGTACTATTTCATCTCGAAGTCGGTCTCCATTGAACAGGAAAGGACCCAGATGTTACTGCTGGCCCTCTGGCAGTCGGGAAAATAAACCTCAACCATATATAAAGAGAAAAATTTGCATGAAATCGGTAATTTAAAGAGCTACTTTCGCAAAATGTAAATGGTCCTAAATTGAATTCTAAACACATTTTCAATAAGAAAAAATTTCTCATTTTTCATGAAATTTGACAAAGGTGTAACTCTAGCCCTCTTTATAAACTACTGTTTTTTTTTGAAACTTAAAAAAAATATTCCAAAAAAGCAAATTCCCCTATTCACAAGATGAAAACTCATTTAGCATTATGCTAGAACAATGGTTCTTAAATTTTTGCTCGACACGATCCCACTTTATGTATTAGCCTGATATCATGAGCCTCAATGGTTTTGAACACCCCGTGCCTGATTGCCGACACCATGGCTAAGAGATTTAATGATTCTCAATAATCCTAAGATTGCCATTGCTACTTATATAAATTTTTAACACTTCTTTTCTTTCTTTAAGAAAACAGTAACTATATAATTACAAAAATATTACAAAATACTAATTTCAAAGAAATAAATAATTTACTATTGTTTCTTTTTAAATTTTAATTAGAAGGATGGTGCTGCATTTCTTTTTCACAAGTGCTGTTATATTAGGTGTGATATAAATCTACATCTTAACATTAACATTAAATGAAACATCTTGGTTCACGACCCCTATATAGGTGCTGAGATCCCCTAGTTTCCACGGACCTCAAGTTATGAAGCTGTGGTATAGGAGATGAAATATGGACCACGTTTTAAAGTTCAAAAAAATGGACTTACAAATCAGTTTCACTGCCTTATCAAAATAGTTGCAGTAAAACATGTTCTACAGAGATTTGGTTTCCTATCCTGTGTTCTAGATCAAGGGTGAAAAATTTTCTTACAATGGTTGATTGATTGATTAAATAAATGTTCACATCTCTCACAAAAGCAAAACAAATGCTCTATGTCTTTTACACTCATAGGTGACGAATTATTTATATATTGACAAAAAAACTATTCATTTTTAATGCAAATTTGTTTATGAAAAAACCATTGTATTTGATACTAAAAAAAATCTGCGTTTTTTTTTTTAATTTGTCCGGTGCATATCATATTCTCTTGTAAATTTTCGGTAATTTTTTTTTTTTTAAAGCAAAAATAAAAGTGCGTTTGCTTTGCTTGATTTGTTAAAATAATAACTATACCAAACTGTGAAAGTTCTTAAATTGAATGACATTACATCATTTACAACATGTAAGAAAATCATAGTAAGTTAGAATTAGAGCATGTTTTAATAAATTTTACGTAAGGAATTATTTATTTGAATTTTTCTGAAATTAAAGGGCAAAAACTATTTCTTTGAAAAGTTTCAAATGAATTCACAATAATCCAGTTGGTGACGGGCGATGGAATGTGCACTGCCAATGGATATTCCAAGCTGTTGTACTATGTGCGCGACGTTCACGTTCTGATTGTTGATTTCTACCCGCAGCACCAGCTTCGAACCACTAGCCATTCGGTGACCATCTTCAAACTCATGGCACCATTTCACAATGACTGGACGTGACAATGTGTCCCATATACTGCTGATATTTTAGGATGAATCTCCGTACAAGTGAAAGTTGTGCTCATTAAAAAAGTATTGTTCGGCTTATTCAACATTGGGGAAATTACTGTGGATGGTCATTTTCTTCTTCGTACCATCTGGCAACGCTAGATACTATTCGAATGAAATTGCTATCGATGAAAATCATGGGACTTAATTATCGTCTCCACAAGCTTCGCTATTGTTTTGCAATATAACCGTCTACAAGGAAATAAATGTAATTTACGTTTTGAACACTCACTGTTTAATTTCATTGGATGACTTCAAAACACAAAACCTCTTGTGTGACGTTAAAACTAGACATATTTTTAATCCTGAAGTTTTTGAGAATATAAAGCTCGTAAGCGATTTAGTATGTTAGAACAAGAAGACTTTCTTCGACTGTGGAGCAGATGGCATTGAACAAGCTGACATATTAGCTAAGAAGGTAAACATGATCCCCATAAGATTAAAAGTAAGATTTCTTATTCAACTGCAAAATGAATTATTAAACACACTTCAGCCTTTAACTACCTCCAAGACCACATGTGTGTAGAAAATCCACGAAGGACTGGTTGAAGATTATTCTGGTTAATATTCCAACTAGCCTCACCCTACAATTGTGGTGACATTGCTCATAACTACTGAGCATGGTTGTATGGCGGCACCTTTGTTTCGGCTCCGTATTCTAAAGAGCCTAACCTACACCCTTTGCAATGATGATATTATAGATTTAGACCCTCTTATATATATATATAGACTGTGCTTTGCAATTCTCGGAAAATCTGAGACTGAACGATATTAGTTTGTGAGACAGCGCAAGGGTCAATGACTTTTATTCTTCTGTTTATGTAATTTTCTTGTTCTATATTGTGTTCTTATTTTTTATGGCATTCCAAACATTGTAAACAAATTTTTGCAAACTGATAATATCATATATATCTTTAATTTACTAACTCTCATTAACAAATCCACTTTTAAGAAATTTAGATGCAAGAAATGCACTGATGTTTAAGTTGTTATACGTACACATTTTCTAAATTTTTTTTTATTTATAATCGGTCTCAATTGGAAAAAAACATGTGTCTGATCAATAGCATATTCAAATTATTTTTAATAACTTTGGAATGATTACATAAACGTAGAACGAAGCTTTACTTTAATGACGGTGAGAATGCTCTATCAAAGAATTCAAACAATTCTAACATCTAAACATTTCATGTTGATTCACTATGGGATAAAAAACGTCAATGAAAATAAAAATGACTATAAATTAAACGAATTTTGCACAATTCGAATTAATTAAAAAGGTCGAAATTGATAACAACTCTGAATGAAGCTAGAGGTCTTTTGAGACTACACGTTTCCTATCCAAATACTAAAGCACACGATCACGTTATTTTTAATCCAACCAAACAGCTTTAATTAATCTGTAATCTAATTAAGTTGCACTTTAGGGCATCTGATCTAATATACTCCAAAGTTTAAGTTATTAAGTTTTGGAAATGTGACTAAAAGGAGCTTAAGCCGCTTCTAAGAGAAAATAGTGCTGCTGATATGCTCTATATTAATGAGATTGGATAGTAATGATGTCATAAAATGGAAGTGGTTAATTAGATGTATTCTTATCATATTAATGCGAATTATGAACGCAATAAATTTGGAAAACATCGGTAAATTTAATTGAAATTTTGTAAACAGATATGTTTACGATTTACTGTATTTTCTCTCTATCTGCTTATTACATAAAATACATTTATCAAGAGACAATTAATTGAGCAAAGTAATATGATTCACTTCGTAGTTTTAAACCAGGAGGAGGTGATGCTTTATTTAGATTCCCTTCCCCCCTCTTCAAACTTCCGAATGTTTGAGATTTTAATGATTTATTTTAAATCAAAGGATACCATAAAATCAATAATGAACTGTGTGTGTGTGCGTGTGCGTGTGTGCGTGTGTGTGTGTGTGTGTGTGTGTGCGTGTGTGTGTGTGTGTGTCAATATTTTAAATTCAGATAATTAAGATATAATTTTTTTCTCACCACGAATTTTGTAAAAACCTAGAATTATAAAATATGCTCAATGCCATTCATCTGGTTCCTAAAATAATGTAAATGATGTATACTAGCTCTTTATTACGAGGCAATTTATTTATGAATTGGCAGTTAGGATGAGTAAGGCCATCCTGTTTGAATTATTATTTTTTAAAAGATTATTTATTTATATAAGATAATTTAAAACAATACAAAATGTTTACCTTTCATATCGGATATGGGTTTATTTTAATTCACGTTGTGGTTACATTCGGTTACCTCTTACATCCGAACCCTCTTGTCTACCTGTAAACCCGGCTAGATGTGTAGGAGGAACTAAATAATCCACAGACATTATTTCCAATCTAATTTGATTTATTAATTCTTATTAACAATTATTAAACATACTCGATACAATTGTAATTAAAGCTTATGATTTGTCGTATAGTGCGGAGGTGAGATTCTGTAACACTACTACTGTCTACTACAAATCCTCAATTGAATCTAAGATACTTAAATACGCTCAATTACAACTACGTCGCACACTAATAACTAGCTTCTACTTAATCAAGTGTACAGTACCTGAAACTTTAATGAATCGGATCCTACACTGAAAACTTTCAGGCACTCTTCTTCGGCTTGATCAAATGACGAAGGCTCCACGCTCTATAACTTTAATTAAATCCACTGTTTTTCAATCGTCAACTAACAACTAATTCTTAGACTTTCGTTAACTTCTATTTGCACACATCTAACGTAGGAACTTCAGCGTGTCGACAACAACGTGTCAATAATTCACTCCTTTCTTTCTTACTGCCAACACGCGAAAACCGAATTTATATAATATACCTCATTTACATAAATCACGTTCGCTTTCTCGGTGAAAGTTGGTTGAATTAAATATTTTGTTTCAAGAGATGAGGAGATATTAGTGGAACCGCGTATAATCCGTCACAACGTCACTTTTAAATAATATAAGTATTAGAACGTTTCCATACCTAGAGAAACGACTAGGTCCATATAGAAAACATTTGAGCTGATTTGAACTTAACTTCCACTTACACACCGCATGATAAATTTAAAGCTAAATAGAATATATTTATTTATATATAATGTAAAGCAGGTTTTTATATATTATGCCGCTCTAAAATATTATGTGCTGTTAAGATTTAAGCCTACGATTCACTCGAATAATTTGATGCTCGTTAAATCTGTTGATATTCACAGCTCTCCTGTTACCGGGGTATGGAAGTTAGGAGAGAGGATGCCAACTCAGGCGTCATCCACGTCACTTGACCGTGGCTTAGAATTACTAGGTCCGTTGCCAATAGGGATACTTTACTTTGATTGAAGCCCTCATAATCTATGGTAATTGAATCTAGGGTGGCTCGCTCACATCTCACCATATCCATAAACTTAACGCTATTCAAAGAATTTATCATTTGAAAATCGCAAAGGGATTTAAAATCTCACCCACAAACACCTCACAAATCATATCTGCTACTTTCCTCAATTTACCGTTCTGTTAATAAAGTTTTTCTTAAATACCAAATCTGGAAACTTCGAAAACCTGAATTTAATAATATTGTTGGTTGTCATTCCATTGGAAATTTTATTTCTCTCCACTCAGTGAAAGTTCTTAATAGAATTATTAATTTTAATCAATAGCAGGGGATTAATTAGTGGTAGGTGTACACCGACGGATCCAAAAAGAGGACTGAGACTGGGTTAACGGTGGGCATTTTTTATCGAGGGTCCCTTTATGGGACCTATACTTTCAAATTAAAAACTTATACACTACTTTTTTCCATGCTGAGGTATCTGCAATCGGATTCTTCCTATGGGCCGTTGCTAAAAATGTTAATATTTATTCTAATAGTTTATCATCCATTCTTTTCCTTAAAAATCCTAGCAATATATCTGCCTATCTTAATTTAATAAAGAATAAACTCTCTATTTACCGCAAATTCTATAATATGTTCTGGGTTAAGGCTCATAATAATACTTTTTTAATGATAATGCAACAGATCATAATGATAAAGTCGTTACTACTAGCAGTGCAGAGGTGAGTGTCCCCCCCCCTCGCTTTTTTGTCATTAAATGATATTAACCCCTGATTATTTATACGCAGTGAACTCAAGAACCATTGAATCAAAGTCAGAAAATTTTATACATTAAATTTATTAACATTAAAACAAACAGTTAAATTCCCAAACAATTATTCATCCAACATTCAATCATGATAATGTTTAAAGAAATAGTCATAATAAGAATCCCTCAATTTCTTGAATAATCACAGATCACATACATTTATATATTAAGGGAAGAAATGATGCCATAAGAGAAAAGAAATTTACTTAAAGGTTTACGTAAATTAGATGCGGTACGATTAAATAGCTTCGCGATCCAGGTAATTCCAGGTGAGATAGAAAATTGAGGTAAAAGCAGGTTGAAGGTTTATATATTTCCAACATTCATAATAGAAGAATGTTTTGAAAATATGCCATTCTTCTTTCATTTTTTGCCCAAAATTGGCTTTTAAATAAATTTTACTGTATTAAATATTCTTAAAACAATGGCATGAGTATATTCTAATTCAAGTGATACTACATACAAAACAAATCATTTATTCTTTTTTTGTCTGTTAAATCACAGTTCAAAACATGATAAAACATCAATGTTCTCTTTATTTTTTAATTCAAATAAGTATGTATCCGCATTTTACAAACACCTAAAAAATACAAAGTAGGTTACAATCCTTTAAAATATACTCCTAGCTAAGATCAATAATATTTATCGCTCATACAATAATTTTTAAAAAGAGCAAAAACTACTTCCTTAGTCGATTTGTTGTTAGTTCACGTACCCATCCCATTTTTTCGCTACAATCAAAATGTTCGAATAGTGTGAGAGTGGACGCAGGTGCTTCTCAATCCTCCCCATCCCCACCAATCCGGGAAGAGACCTTCTCTTAAACAAATTGCCATGTCTCTTGCCTCGGGGCATAGCTTCCTTTTCTAGCCACCAGCTGGGACGGACAATCCAAACGATCCGAAGCTGATAAAACTGTTATCAGCACATAAGGATCTGCTATTTACGGCTTCTAATTTCCATCGCCAGGGTATATTCCAGTTGAGTCACTAAAATGGCGCAAACATTTCCTTGATAGTATTCTCTTGGCACACTGTTCTGACAGTCCTTGATGGATACGTCCTTAGATACTTAGAAAGAGATATTTAAAAATAAGAGAGTTAGATCAGGGAATTTGTTTCGCAGTTAATGGTATGGCATTGAGAATATGTCCTTAATCACCATTTATGGGGAATTTCGTCTTCGAAACACTGGATTGGAATTTGTAGTCTGTTTATATAATAGGGTGTTTTTTTTTAAAGTTGTTACTCATTTTTACTGAATATGTTTGAAGTTGTATTTTATACTTGAATGTCTAAGAAAAGTGCAGTATTTTTTTTTATATGCAA
>BMAO01014504.1:0-75146 GCA_019973975.1 Trichonephila clavata | reverse complement strand
TGCTAATATCCCTAATCCTGCTGAGAGCCAAATAACTGCCTAGGATTTCTAATTCAACAAGAAAATGGAAACCAAATTTATAGTCCATGCAGTTCGAAAAAGAATTTGTTTGTCACAATACGTCCTATAACTCTTGCATGGCCCCAGAATCTGATTTGTTTAAAATACATTCTAGGATCTCATTCAACAAAAACATGCTTAATAAATTTCAAGTATTTGGTCTAATAAAACAGGAATTTTTCATAACTCCTCTTGACCCTCGCACCATCCTTAGGATCACTCTTCTTACTTTATAGAGGAACTCATTTTATAAAAGGGACACTAACAATTTTCACAGGATGATCAAATAGTTTGAAAATGGAACATTTATCGATTATTCTGACCTCCTGAAATTAACTTCTGTACTTGATATTCATGAACACTTTGCAGTCCCATTTCAAGAAAGGAATCTGACAAATTGCACGTCTAATAGTTTAAAATGATAATTATCTATAACGCCACTTGAGCCCCTGCACCACTCTGGGTCTGTTTTCAAAACCACTAGGGGAATAGGCCTACAGAAAGGAATCGTTTATAACATCAAATCCAGGAAAATAAATTAAAAATGCAAATTTTTATCACGCCCTTTGAACTCCCAACGCCACCTAGGGTTAAATTTTGCAAAACACATTTTGTAGTGCATCTCATCCTATGAGGACCCACACTGAATTCTGACTGTGTCTAATAGTTTAAAATAGAAGAATGATGAGATCTGCCTCTTGGGGCCACTTCCAAACCTGTTTTGCAACGGATATGTACCCATGAGAACATTCTCACCACTATGAGAAGGTCAAGTTGTTTAAAACGAAAATATTTATTCATTACGCCCTTAATCCCCTAACGCCACTATGTCTGTTTTCACAAAACCTTCAGCTGATCTCTACTCTACAGCAAATTATTTATCAAATATACATCAAAGTGTCTAATATTTAAAATGGAAACACCATTCATAACGCCCTTCAGTCGCAACGTCACTTGAGGGCACTCTTTCACGAAACCCATTTGTAGCGGCTCTAACCTATGAGAGGAATCTGCTTACTAAGTTTCAAGATCTCATGTCTAATAAGTTAAAATCACTTTAACGCCTTTAAACGCCCCACCCCTTGGGGTCAATTTTCTCAAACTCATTTTGTAGTTAGATATTACTCCATGAAAGAAACATTCTAGCAATTTCAAGCAGGTAGGTGAAGCAGTTTAAAACGGATATTTATCTATTTTCATGCCTCTTAATCTTCCGCAGCCACTCTAGAAGTTCGTTTCTACAAACAAGGCTTTAATCAGATCATTATTTCACAGAAAGGAATCTATTGATAAAATTTCTGAAGACAGTGCGTCAAATAGTTTAAAATGGAAATATTCATAACGCCCTAAGTCCCTGCAATGCCAATTTGGGGTCAGATTGCCCAAACCTACTTTGCAGGATCTCTACTGCATAAAAGGTTTACCCAATTTCAAAATTGTACATTGAGTGAGTTTAAATATGTAGCAATTATTTTTAACGCGTCTAATGAATTTCAGAAATCCGTTCTAGCTGATGTCTACTCTATGAAAGAACATACCTAACAACAAGTCAGGTTGAATATTCAGAGATATCAGATTATCTGTCAAATAAATAGTGAGTCAGTTTTCCTTATATAGATAGGCAGTATAAGGATATAGTTGTTTGTAAAATGCAAACCAAGAAATCATCAGAATTAAAGAAACTTAATGCACAAACGACTGGTATTAGGTACAATGAATGACGAAACTTTCAAAGGAAAACATTATGCGTCCTGAAATCAGTATTTAGTGGCTGTACGCAACGCGCTGCAATAAGTGCTGCCATAATGACGCCGTGAGTCAAAACAGATTTTGAATACCGTTTGGAAGAGGAATAGAATTCCATTATATAGGCTTGTATTCGCAGCTAAAGTTCGTCTTTTGAAGCTGCAGGGCGTGGATCACGTGTGAGACGCCGACCAATCAAATCCCGCACCTGCTCAACAGGCGACACATACGGCGAATAAGCAGGCCAAAGAAGAAGTTGCATGTGTTGGGCTCAACAGAAGTCTGGAATAGTCTTTGCAACATGTAGGCATACATTATCCTGCTGAAAGAAAGCTTCAGGGATGCCTTGAAGGAAGGGAATAACTTCGGTCTGTAGCATTTCACGGGCGTACTTGTTGCTATTGAAATTATCCTCAATTCGTAGCAAATTGGATCGTCCATGATACGAAATCGTACCCTAAACCATACCTCCGGGTGTTAGGCCGCTATGTCGTTCAATAACGCTTCCTGGAAGGCAGCGTTCACCGGCATAACATCTAACACGAATGCGATCAACATGGTCCCACAAATTGAAGCGTGATTCACCTGAAAAGACAACTTGGTTTCAATCAGCTTGCTAGGCTCTGTGCTCATGAGCCCATTGCGGACGCAGTCGTCTATGGTTTGCCGTGAGGGGGATACTGCATATAGGCACCCTTACACGCAATCCACGATGCAGCAGACTTTGACGAATTAACGAAGCCGACATTAGTACACCTATAGCAGTAGACCATGTGCTTGCCAACTGCGTGGAGGAAGCTGTAAGGTCAGTCATCGCCATGTGGTGCAGGTGTCGATCGTCACGCCCTGACGTCATCTTCCATCATATACTGCCAGTTTTTCGAGTTGCTCGGTGCTCGTCGGTCCACTGCTTCCAAACTCGCATCACTGTGGAACTGTCCGCTGCACACGAGCTCCTATTGCTCGATAGGAAAATCTCCTTCTCGAAGGCCGATAATACTTCCCCGTTTAAACTCCGTAACTTGTTGGAATTTTTTCTTATTTCGTCGTGGAGGCATTCTTAGGTCTCACTAAACGTTCGCCACTAACAAATAATCATTAACTATTTTTACCATCCCACTACAGCCCTCTATTTATATGTTTTCAGCATCAGTTCAGAGGGCACTGCGCACGCCACGCATGCCCGATGGCTCTGAAACTTTACTATTTTACGTAACATCCTATAATTGATATTTGCTGCAAAGTGCAAAGTTCACTTAATTCTGATAATTCTTTCATGGTGTTGCATTTTTTACAAACAGCAGTATATATATATATATATACATCTTGTTCAAATTTTCAATCGTTAATAAAATACTTTCTATTCATACGTTCAAAGTAGGAAATGACTTAATTTTTTTAAAAAACTTTTTTATTTCATTTATTAAAGTATCGTTTTTTCATTAAAAAAAATCACGTTTATGAAATTTCAGTTTAACTGAATGACAAGACATGAGAAAATTTTTTTTTAAATTTTTGATCCAAGTCGCTAAAAATGAAACAAAGTGACTGCATCTGTAATTCTTTATATAATTAGTTTCAGTCAATTAATATGAATTAATATGAATTATAATTAAATTATCATATTGTCAACGAAAACAATCCTGTATAGAAAATTTCAGTTCAAACGAGTGATTTAAAATATGAGGAAAAAGCCTTTAAAATTTTGACCAAAATCGCCAAAATGGTCACTAAGCGCCAAAAATGATGCCAGCGGGGCTGTATCTGTAATTCTTTAAGAAATTAGTTTTAATTAATTTTTACTAATTTTAATTAAATTACCGTATTGTCATCCAAAACAGTCCTGTATATAAGATTTCAGGCCAAGAGGACCTTAAAATCTATTTTATCAACGGTTGAAAATTTGATAAAGATATAGGGAGATTGTGAACTAATAGTAGGAATTGAAAAAAGCAACTTATTTATCTAGTATTATATACTCAGTACTGGACAGACTTAGTAGAGTCAGACTTTATGATTATAAATGAGAAAACTTGGGGAACGAAGGTGAATGAGAGGGCACTGTGAAGAGACTTCAAAGGAAGGCAATGGCCCACGAGAGGCTGTCATGCCGGATATGATGATGATGAATGTACAATAACAATACGAACAAAAACATCAGACTTGTTTGAGTTATGGATACTGATTCCCTTTTTGTAACATTAAAATATAACAAATAAGTTTTTTTTTTTACTGTGTGTGAACGTGTTTTATTTATAAAATATCTTTAAACATAATTATATTTAAGTAAATGGTGATATACAGAGAGAAATATTAGTGAAAATTATAACATACTCTGTATAAATTTTACTCTATAATACGCTCTATGATGTCTTGTGACGGATCTATTCGCGTCATTTTTCTACTAATTCTCTTAGGGAAACTTTGGGGCTAGCATTCACATTAATTCACAGCCTTTCAAGAAGAAACTATTAGCTATTTAAATTAGTTTGACTATATAAAGTATATATATATATATAGGTTTTGTAGATGTAAGATAGAAGGAGCCGGGGAGCTGTTGCGGTGTTACGTAAGTGTGAATATTGGAATATTTCATTCACAAACATAGCGCGAGTCAAGGAAGTAATTGCTAAGATATTAAATTAGATTGAGGATCTAAGGAAGATGAAATTATAATTAGTTATCGGTTCATTAGCGCTTGTTCTCCTTATCTAGTTCATGTAGTCGGGTATACTTAGAGTTAGCCATTGAGATTAGATAACTCGCTTTATTTATCACTCCTAGGGTTTCCTTTTGTAGTTTCACTTGTGATTGCTTAAGTCTGTTTGAAGATAAATAAAACTAATTGTTATTATGGAAGTTGCTGGTGATGCTTTGTTTCCCCCCCCCACACCTTTAGCCAGGCAAGACGGAGAGAGAGGGGTGCCGAATAGGCCGACAGCCCCGCCCTCCAGTCTTACTACATAATATGTTTTTTTAATATGTTACATTTCTCTATATTCCTATTTTAGATTATTAGAAAATTTTAATCTGATGATTTGTCAGCAAAAATTTTAAATCTTCTCTAAGTGCATCCAAATTCTCTTAGAGTTTTTGAAGTAAAACTCCTTTGCGCGCTCTTGACTTGGGGAGTAAGCTGGTGAATGCATGATGAGAGCGTTACGAAAAGTGTGATCGGTCGAGGTGAACGGCAGGTAGGTGAGTTTGTTTGTTTGTTTTAAACCCTATTTTTTAAAAAAAGGTTCCACCTACTGTGATTATCAAGGTATCAGTCTTTTAAACAGCATCTATACAGTATTCTTGTGTGTAATCATTCTTTTTAATAGATTGTCACCTTTGGCTAATGATATAGTTGGAGAATACCAACATGGGTTTTGAAAAGGAAAATATTCGTTGAACACATTGTCAACAATTGGAAGAACGATTCTTGATTTCCTGAATGACAGAAAAAAGTTGTCCATGTTTACTTTCAATTGCCAAAGTCTATGAAAACACGTCCCGGACTTGAGCGATCCATTAATTGATTCAAGCAATATTTTGTTTCTATCAGAAAACTGGTCAAATGACGAGGAAAATGTTAACACCCCGAATTTTATTTGCATTGCAAAATTTAGACGTAAAAATGTTAGATCACAAGGAGTGGCAATTTATCAGAAATCAAACGATGCATCGAATTGTCGTAGTCTATCACTACCTCTAAGATTATTAACTCCCCTTCTTGTATTATCTAAATCTGAATGTGTTGAATTCATGATTAATTACTACTTATTGATAAATCAATTTTATTTATAGACTTTTCTAATTGAGAGATTACACAAATACTATTCAAGTTTTAAGAACAATAAACACAGTGGAGTATGAGAAGAATTCGATTATGAACGACGAATCCTAACTGAATCAACGTAGTCGACGCGTATAATTAAGCTACACACTTATATTTAATTGGAATTGAACTAACATGTATCTTTAGTTATGGCAGTTCTTCTAAATACTTCTTCATATTTGATTCTTAATAAGTGCTTCAATCTCACTATTTTCATTCCGTCTCGAACTGATTTATATATACTTTCATAGATCTTCTCTCGACGAATATATTTCACTAGAAAACTACTCTCTCAAAATCCCTTCTCTTCATTTCATTTCTTTTATATCTTTTCGAATCGCTAACCGAAATATCTCATTTGCATAAGTCACACTTTTGGCTCTCGGAGGAGATTGGTTGAAATAAATAAAACATTTTAAAGAATGCGAGAGAAGGTTAGTGAAACGCGTAATCACCCGTCACAGAATCTAGTAACTTTGAACATGGACATATTATTACGATATATTTGTGAAATCGACATTGGTCAATCATCAATTGGTGATATATGTGATACTCTCTGTGTTTTAGACGATGGAGCAAACATCGTAATGGAAGTTGCTTACATTTCGCCCAGTAACACAGTTAAAAATATTATAAAATTTTTATATAAAAGACTTATGATTTACGGACGAGTAGGCTCTGAAGAATTAGAAGAAATCTATCGTAGTTGTCACTAATTTTAGCAGGAGATTTCAATGTTGATTTCGCGTCCATAGATGGACAACTTTTGGTAAACTTTCTACAAGATAAATTAGAACTACAAATGAATAAAATGAATAATAACTGAAATGAGCCTACCACAAGACATGGAACAATAATCGATGCTGTGTTCTCTAGATATCTTTCTAATTTTCATTCGAAAACATATGTATGTTATTTATCATACCATAAGCCTATTGTCTCGATTCTACAATCAATCACAGTAATTACTGATGTATTCGATAATGAAATAATGAGTAAAAATAAAAAAATCTGTTCAACAATATTAATTTATCGATGAAAACCCATAATAAATTTAAATATTTGTAGAAAATTAATATATGTATATGAATATACATGTATATATCATATACATATATGTAAATATGTATATATTATACATATATACATGCATATTTTATACATCTATCTATTATACATATATAAACATATATATACACTCAAGAGCCAAAACATTATGACCACCCCTACATTTTGCAATGAACTTACCTGGATGACGTGGAATGCACGTGATCAGGTGGAAGTGGTATTTAACTGCTGCTGGAGAGTCTGAAAAATAATTCTTTCACTTACTTCTGTGTGTGATGGGAAAGGCTGCAGATCTGAGTGATTTTGATAGAGGGCAGATTGTAATGGCTCAAAGGCTCGGAACAAGTATTTCCGAAACTGCACGACTCGTGGGTTGTTCGCGATCTACAGTTGTTAGTACTTATGCAAAGGGGACGACAGGGTGTTGGACGTCCACACGCTTTCAAAGAAAAAGGTCGTCGGAAACTGTCTCGAAAGGTGAAGCAAAACCGGAACCAGACAGTGGCCCTGCTGACAGCCCAATACAATACAGGGACAAGTAGAATAGTATCGGAGCACACTGTTCAGCGGACACTGTTGGACGTCCCACTCGTGTGTCTTTGTTGACCAATGGTCATCGCCACCTGGGCCTGCGCTGGGCCCGGGGACATCGCGACTGGTGCATGGATTAGTGGGAGGGAGTTGCCTGGTCAGATGAATCCCGGTTTGTCATTCATTACGCCGATGGCCGTGTCAGGATACGCCGTCTTCCATGTGAACAGTTGCTCCCTCAATGTACAGTAGGTCATGTACAGGCAGGCGGTGGCTGTATTATGCCTTGGTGGACGTTCTCTTGGGTGTCTCAGGGACCCGTGGTTGTGGTAGAGAAGATCATGAATGCTACAGGGTATCAGAACATCATTGCGAACCAGTTGCACCCTTACATGGCCTCTGTTTTTCCAGCTTGAAATTGAATGTTCCAACAGGATAACGCCCCGTGTCACAAAGCTAAAATTAAGTTAGAGTGGTTTCAGGAACATGATGCTGAATTCCAGTTAATGTCCTGGCCACCTAACTCACCGGATCTCAATCCGTTAGTACACATTTGGGATGTCATGGGACGACAGCTCAGAGTTCAAAGACCACCAATTCGCAATATCTCGGATTGGCGTGACCGTTGCTTAAACATCTGGTACAATCTGTTTCTGGGCATCTACCAAGGACTTGTGGCATCCATGCCAAGGCGGGTTGAAGCTGTGTTTCGTGCCAGAGGTAGGCCAAATCGTTATTGACAGGTGGTCATAATGTTTTTGCTCTTGAGTGTATATACATACATCTATATGGAGATAAATTAGTTTTACTTTAATCGTGTGGTCTAAAGCACACTCGTTTTTTTCTTACTCTTTTGTTTTTTATGTTCACTCTTAGCAATTTTCAAATGTAAACGTATTGATAATGATGGAAGATTTTTGAAAATAATTATTTGATTAGCATTAGCAGTTGTTATCAACAAATTTAAGGGCCTATCTTTAAATCAGAGTGGCTAATATCTAGACACAGACTGCTTCACACATGGACAATTATTTGTAGTCTGGGTACTTAAATATTAAAACACCGCTCACAGCCAAATTGCCACCATGTAAAAATCCCACCATTTTGCATTCAAATCTGATTTTTTTTTCATTAAAAAATGTCAGAATCTTTTTTGTTTAGATATTAAGATGCGATACGCGTGGCACCAATTTTGTTACGGTGATGCTAATACATAAGTACCGTTGTGTGTTCCAGAACAGCAGTCACCAATTGGTGATGGTGATTGGAATTGGCGAGAAATTTTAGATAGTCTACAGAAACATTGGAACATTATTTATACTTTTATGAAGATTCAGTTTAAAAAAAGATGAGCAACAGAAAACCATTATGGATCAAGTGGATTATAATTTACTAAAAACTTTTAGCTCTCACTTATTACGAATTTCCTGATTTTAGTGATTTTTTAGCCATTTGTTGAGGTTTTCCATAGAAATTTGAAAATCAGCTTTGGTAACCACAGTAAATTGGTAGCAAAACATTTCAGTCTGTTGATTGTCGGTTTTTTATTGCTTTTCATGAAGTTCATTTTTAGGTCCATGGAAACGTAAACAAAGACTGCAGTGGTATGCCATATAGTGGTCAATCCTATTAGTGTCCACAAATTATAAAGTTATACATTAAGTGGTTCATGAAGTGCTGAAGATTGGCAACTGCTGTTCTACAGTAGTCACTCCAGACAATTTCTGTATCTGCAAAGACAATGAAGCAACACAAAATGTCTTTCGAAATTAACCCTTTGACCTCACGAAGAGCCATTTTAAATTTATTTTCAAACTTGGTACCTCCCCACAATGTAAATAATTTTAGATTCGTAACATAAGGACAAAAAAACCATAATAACTTGGAATATTTTGTTAACAAATTACAAACGAAATAAGTTTAGAAAATTTTTGTTTGTGCATATTCAGACATATTTTTGGAGTTTACTCCTTAAGAATCTATTTTCTTGTGAAGCTCCCGGTATGGAAATATTATGAGGAATGAAATTTGTACAAGCGTTAACAAAAAGTCTTACGCTGTATTCTGCGCATGCGCCAAGTTCTTGCAAAAAAGAAGGACTGCTTTTTTTAAAAAATTACGATCATTCTTTTCCTACAGAAATCAGAAAAAAATAGTACAGAATCAGGAAGATCATTTATTTTTCTACGATACGATATAAATCTTTTTACAACATAACGAAGTTTTGCATTTTTTACGATTTTTTCTAAAATAAGATAATATTGATGCGTTTTTATGAAAAGAATTTTTCAATCGTTCTATGTGAATTTCTTACCATTGTAATATATCGTAATTCTGTACAAAAAAGTTCCTACTTTTTTCTTTAGAATAAAAAAAACCGTCTGATTTCAAATGCAACGTTATGTCAACATTTTAGAGGAACTGGTCCAGTGGTTTCGGAGATTAGTGGCTTTGAACAAACACACATTACATGTTTATTTATATACGTATATGATGAATTTGCCAAGTGTATTCCCATTTTAATTATGATATTGATGATTTTAAATTTTGGGTAGTCGATTTCGTGTTACAATTGATGAGGCTGGATACTTGGCATCTTGTTTTATTTCACATGTAGAAAGCATTCATACTGAAAAAACACGGAACAAAAAAGACACACGAGCATTTTACATGACGAGGACAAGAAGAGGTGAGTATTTCCAGAGAATCTCGGCTTTTATACAAAACGCAAACCGGAAGTTCAAAAACTCGCATGACTTCCGAAGACGTCTCTTCTGATTGGTGCAGATAATCAGATGATGTTCATTATGTAATTCTGAATTTAAACATGCTGAAATTTTAATTTCAAAGAGATAAAGGTATGATTATATCCCGTTATGTGGGCAATTAATAATTACTTATTTACGCTTATTTATGCAATATTATAATGTTTTTCATCTTGATGAGAAAGATAATTCCAAATTCAATTCGAAAAGGATTTGCATTGATAAAAACTGTTCGATTAATAAAACTAATTCAGGGACGTCTTATCCTAACCGAAAAAAAAAGCCCTTTAATATTTTTTGATTTAAAAATAGAAACGTGATTCACACAGAACATTTTTATTTTCAGCGCCATTTTATCTTTCTCCAGGGACTTATTTAGTCACTCCGATTTTCCCTAAATCTATAATGAGACACAACAAAGATTAAAAACAGAATGATGAAAAAAAAAAAGTTGTGAAACTAAGCTTATCGAATCTTTAATTTATTAGCCTTCCCGTTTTTATCCTTTGCCCAATCCAGGCTTGTTTACTGTATGTTAGATCCAAGCAAAGAATACCAAATCTCCCAATAACTTTCCTTCTCTGTTGCCAGAAGTTTTCTTTTCAATGACGTCACGATCTCTCTGGTTGCCATGGAAACTACTGACATTTTCAGAAACGAGGAGCTGGATACCGGTTTTAGTTCAGAATATCCTAGAAAAGAAGCTTAATTATTGAGATTGTACAATCATCACTGCCAAATACAGCTTTTTAAGAAGTCTGTTGTGGATACATATATATTTATATATCCTTGATAGTTGTTTTAATTCCCAACATATGCGTGATATTTAGCTTGAGGATAGAGCATTTATTCTTGCATCATGTATTTGAGATCTGAGGTTACTGTAATGTTGTTTAGATATTTCGTTTTCCCAGAATAGCTGTGATTTCGAGAAGGTTCTGGAAAATCCGCAGAAATAATAATTTCTCTAATTTTAACCATGCGTTATTTATATATACTGTAATTCTATTTTAAAGAGATTTGTCAATAGATGAGTTCGTAAATATCTATCGTATGTAAAACAACTCGTAGGAAGATTTATTGTTTTAATATATTTTTAAAAGCAAACAAAATTTGTATAATCTATTTTTCCATTATTACCGCATTTATTTGAATCTGAGACGTCATTCATTCTAAGTCACACTACGAATTCTCAATGAAATTTTGTGATAAAATAGAAATAGTGTGAAAAAGTATATTGAAGTACGATAGTTACGAAATTAAAAATAAATTGTAAATGAAAAATAATAAGAACTGAAAAATTAATTTAATTTACTAGCATTAAAAACTTTTAAATACACACATGAACCTTTATTTTCTATAACCATCAGCATCATGGTCAATTTACCTCATACAACGAACTTTTACGCCTTTGATTTTAACGCCACGCATAATTTTCAGTAGCCTTAACATTGCGAAAATAGTGCGGCTTAGATTCGAATAAATACTGTAATATTTTAACAGAAACTAAATACATTCAGTTTTGTAATAAACATATTTTTGAGTTAAATTTCATTAGTATATGCTTACAATATTTCTTTCTGAAAAATAAATCATCTCAGATTTCCTTACATGTAAGGTAACAACAGAATGTTTGTGGGAATTTAACCTCGATAAATTTAAAAGACTGTATGCATGGAAACGGGATTTTAATTTATGGAATTTAAGAGGTAGAACTGTATACAGAAATGTAGATTTCAAATAGAAATGTGAGCATTTTAAATGATTTATTCGAATAATGTGTAAATGTACTAAGAAAATACAACAAACTAAAAATATTCATAGTTATAACAGTTGAATCATAATAATAAAAGCATCGAATGGAGTACCATTCAAGATATCCAAGTTCCACAGAAACAATCATTAAATTTTAACATATCTATATTCCTTATGAAATTCGAATAACAGCTAGAAAATACAGGCAGAACATATTGTTATGAAATACCTGAATACATATCCAATGCATGTAGGAAAAACTGTTCCAAGTTACTTGAATATATAATTAAAGCAGACAGAAAAAAAACTGTTGCCAGATACTTGAATATATAAGGTGTGACAGTTAAATTCCCGAACTGCAAATGCCCTAGTCCAGGGGAGGGTAGACTTTTCCAGGGTACGGTCTACTCCTACTTTTCAAGGTAGGTGTAGGTGGCACCCACAAGGGAGGTGGGGTCCATGGCTACGGACCCACTCCCTTAGCCCTTGTTTTTTTTCTGATTGATTATAATTCCATGTATATAGTACGTAAAATTTAATTCAGCATTTGTCATTGATATTTTTTTATTAATTAATGCTAATTATTTATGCAATATTTTTTTTCTGCTTTTTATTCCCGAGAATCTACAAAATCATTAAAACATGTTTGACTGAAAATTGTGTTGTCATACGAGAGGGGTGGTCATTCGGCCCTGGACTCCTCATCCCCCTTGAAAAATTCTTGTGTGCGCCACTGTACACTGTTGTAGTTGTAATGAGCAAAAAAAAAAGTCTAGAATATGTATCATAACTTAATAATAATAAATACGGAATATGGACTTACCTATACACAGTGAAAATAAAATACTTACACGTTTAAGACCACGTTTAAAGCTAAGCGCAAGATACAAATATGATAATAATAGCCATAAATATAAAAAAATTTAAACATAATGCATTTGTTACGAAACAATTCAAAATACATTTAAAAAAATGAAACATTTTCATCTAAAGTTAGTGCTCATAATTTTAGTCACTAGAAGACTTAATCTTCATTCTGTCAGATAATTTAGAATATTTTGGTATATATTTATTAGCTTCTAATCTTTAGGCGGTCCACCTGTTGACCGCGATCGATTTAATGTCCCCTTCCCTTGCTTTAGCCTTTAAGCTTGGTGTGAAGAGTGGGAATGGAATATAGTATAATTTGATTTTTTTCGGTGCTGGTAACACGTTATTCTCCACCCCTCTATCTAGTTTAGTATGTTTTTTTACCTTTGTTTGAGAAAGACGTTGTTGTATCGAGGTGCCGCAATCATGATAAATGTAAAAATCCATCTTTGAAATTCACCGGGAAATAAAAAAAAATCCAACTGAAAGTTTTGCTGATAATTGAACGTCACATAGACAAATTTTTGAATGGCACAAGCGATTTACAGAAGATCAGGAGGTTGCTGTGTGTGTGAAGAAGATCAACGTTCTTGTGTTGATCTTTGACATCAAGAACAAGTGATGATCATCGTTTTTGTTCGATATTAATGGAATCATCATGATTGAATGGGCACCTCAAAGCCAAACGATAAAACAGCAACACTACACTCAGGTTCTGAGAAAATTTAGAGAAAGATGAGGAAGAAAAGGCAAGATGTGCAGAGCAACAACTCGGAGGATTTACCCCAAGACAACTCCTAGGTGCACATTACCCTATCCGTAAAACAGCTCTTGGTGGACAAACGTATTACTGTGCTCGAGCATCCACCGTACTAGCCAGATCTTGCACCGTACGATTTCTACTTGTTTATTAAAATGAAAAATGCATTGATTTGAACTCATTTTCAGTCTGTAAGAGAGGTGAAGGAAAAAATGGAACTTAGTGAAGATGGGACACCTAATGAGCTGAAACATTGTTTTGGATGGTGGAAAACTCGTATGCAACTATGTATGTATTGATAAGGAAGAGGAGTATGTTGACGGGGATTAAAAGATATTTGTACATTGTTTTCAAGAAAGCTAATTTTTCTGAAGACTAGTTCTGTTATTTAATTGTCACAGTAGTATGCCCATTACAGGCGGATGAAAATGTTGCCAGATATCAGAATACGTAGCCAACTTAGACAGAAAAAACTGTTTCCAGGTACTTGAATAAATAGCTAATGCAAGCAGGAATGATTGTTGCCAGATGTTTGAATATCACTCAATTCAAGTAAACAGAAGAAATACATGTAAATTAAACCACACGACGACTAAATATATTTACACACATAAATAAAAAAAAAATTACGAAGCACATTGAAAAATCTTAAATTCAGTAGGCGATCAAGCATTGTGTGTTATTTAGATAATAAGAATAAGAGTTATTCGAATAATGCTCAATTATTCTATTCAAAATATTTATTCTTGTTAAAATCCTACGCAAACAGACAAAAAATAAATAGATTTTAATCTTAGTATTTCGCTTAATGCAGTGTTTCTCAAACTGTAGAGCGCGCCCCCGTAGTAGGGGATGATAACTCGACAAGGGGGGCACGAGTGTATCGAAAAATAAAAAATAAAGATTATTTAAAAAAATTATTAATTTACTGAAAGTAAGCAAAACAAAATACATTCTGACATAATAAATAAGAAAATACACATTTACACTGGTGTCCAAAAGTTAAGCATAAATCGTAAAATGCGAAAAACATGGAGTAAATATTCGTAAAATTATTCCAAATTTCTTGCGGATATTAATTGGGTGAAGAAGAAACATTGGGTTTATGCAAAACTTTTCAGTCGACTACGTCCTGCGCGAAACACCGACGCATGTCGGAAAGCGGAGAAACCGATTCAAGCAGCATAGGCAGTTCAGACAAGTTTCGTGCAACTGCTGTGCGAAGGAACGTTGTTAACCATCAAACAAGGTGAATGATGGCACAAAGACGCCAATTGGACATGTTTACGAAGGGAAGAATCGTTGGAATGCTGGAATCCTAGCAATCACAAACCGAAGTGTCTCGAATTCTGAATGTGGACCAGTCTGTGATCTCAAGACTGTGGCAGAGGTTTAAAAGAACGAGAGATGTTACCCAACAACCAGTAACAGGTCGACCAATAGTCATAACCCCTCGCCAAAACCGATATCTGGTAATAAGTGCGCCACGTCAGAGGGGCAGTACTGCCAGAGCACTGGAATACGAATTTCGAGACACACTGTTTACAGGATACTCAATCATGCTGGCCTGTATGCCAGAAGACCAGCAGTTTGCATTCCCCTCACGTCTGCGCATAAACGCGCTCGTTTGAACTGGAGTTTGAATTATCAACATTGGAGTGTGGGAGAGTGGGCCAATGTGATGTTCAGTGACGAGTTCCGGTTAAGTCTGAGTAGTGATTCTCGGCGGGTAACGATATGGAGAGAACGTGGAACACGTTTTGAACCAAGAAACATAACGGAAAGACATTATTTTCCCTCAAGGGGAGTAATGGTATGGGTAGGCATCATGATGAACGGCCGCACAGACCTCCATTTCTTTGACACAGGGTCTGTGACTGCTCAAAGATACATAGACGAAGTTTTTGAGCCTTATATTCGCTTGTTTGGAGGTGCTGTGGTTCCTGACATGATATACATGGATGATAATGTGCCATGTCACCGAGCCGTGCTGATTGATGACTTCCTTGAAACGGAAAACATCCAGCGCATGTCGTGGCCTGCGAACTCCCTGATTTAAATCCTATCGAGCATGTATGCTCGGAAGACAAATTGCAGCCCTTTCGCTCACACCAAGCTCCGTTACAGAAATGAAGAAAGCTTTCCAAAAAGCTTGGAACCGTTTGAGCCCACAACTCATTCATCATCTCATAGCAAGTATGGTAAATCGCTGTGCAGCGTGCCTGGCTGTCAGAGGTGACCACACGCCTTATTAAACTGCAGCATCAGTATTTTATTTAATGTTTTCTTTCATTTTTTCTTTAAAGTGTGAATCCTTGCTATGCTCAGTTTTCTTTCAAACTGCTACTTTGGATAATAAAATTAATTATTATTATTCTTTTGATTTGCTTTCTGATTTTATAACCATTTTACACTCGCATATCACGTTTCCCACCATTCTGATTTACAGTTCCTTCTTTATTCACATAATTATCAATTATGCTTAACGTTTGGACACCAGTGTACACTAATATAATATACTTATAAATTTATCAGTACTATACAATGTATTTGATAATAAATTTATGAATAGTAAACGAAGAGCAAGTTTAATTATTTACACTGACTCCCATGGGATTGTTATTTTTAAAAATTATATTCAAAATTTAATAAATATTTATCTTGGTAATTTGTGCATTTATGGTGTTAATTATTTCACCATGATTAAGCATTTTATGAAGGAGATGTTTACATCCGTTTCAGATGGTGAAAATACTAAACATATTTCTTCCTCTCTATCCGTTACTATATTATTAAATCCCTGGCTGGTTTTACAGTTCTGAGGTAACTCATTAAATCCATCATCAGATTCTTTCATTGCCAGATACAACAGGATAAAAGACTACTAATCTGAACTTAAAAAAAAAACATAAATTATTTCTCGGACAAATAGAACTAAATTCCCAACGAAATTCTTGTTGAAAGAGGAATAACATACCCAAGCTCATCTGCCTTCCTTCATCCCTCAGCACCTGTTCAAACCCCCTACACGGTTTATAATTAAAGTCGTATTGTAGCTTTAGTATCAAATTACATTATTATTGCATTCGATACAATGTTATTGTATGGGGAAGGGGGGCGCGATGAAAGTTATGATAAAAAATTGGGTCACCAATACTGAAAGTTTGAGAAGCACTGACTTAATGTACACTTCATTTAATTTTTTAAATGAAATTCAAGGAATTAAAATTAAAATTTATAATACAAACTATACGAAATAAACATTCTAAACAAGTTAAAATGATTAAACTTTGTCGAATTAAAAAATTGAAGATCAAACTAAGTTAAACTTTGATTTTATTACAAGATAAATAAAATCAAATTTTACTTAAAATTATTTGCTTTATATCTGATAATATCCATTAATGAAGCAAAAAATATGCAAAATTTATATCAAAGTAGAAATAACGGATTTTAATATGCGGCTTATTTTTATAATTATTTCACTAAAAGCTAAAATTAGTTCAAAGTATAATTTTATACGTGTTAAATATTGCCTTTTGCCAACTATTATATTGTAATGAACAAATAATTGTTTTGGGAGAATTAAGTTATTTTAAGTAACGCTTAAACTTACTCGAAAAAGAAGAAATAAAGAAAATATTTATAATTTTTTTTAGAAAAAAAAAAAAAAAAAACCCTCTTATTTTATGTTTGAGGGAAAACAGTTATCTTTAAAAGTATATTAGTACTAATTTTGATTGCAGAATAAATAATCAAAGACTATGTTATCTATAAATGTAGCTGAGTTGAGCTATTAAATTCATAAAGTAATATTTAAACGGTATCTCATTTGTTGTTACTTACGTTGAAAGAGGGATATTTAAAAATGTTTGAAAAAGTTAATTGTACTTGCATACACAACTCTTTGAGGTATTTTTTTTTGTTTATTTTAAATTATTAATCGTTTTTAAAGAAGAAAAAATGAAACTTTTATTCTTTTTTAAATAAATACTCTCTTTAATCGTCGAATCTTTTCACACAATGCACAAATTAATTAAATATTGCACTTCAAACATTGCAAGAATTAAATTTCAAATACTGTACAGTGTTCTACACATATAGTATTACAAACAATAATTGCAGCACAAATGCCTACCCCCTTTTCCTCCCTCAGGCGAAATTATAGTCTATTTTAATTATATATATAAGAAAATTTGTGTGGAAAAATTTTGAATAATAATTGTGAGAAATATATATCGTCTGCAATTATTATTAACAAAAATGTAAAAAAAAAATAAAGAAATGGCTGAAAGTATGTGAATAAGTATTATGTATGCAAATACATATTCGTTTATTCATTTTAACGAAATAAAAATTGTAATAACTTTCTGTAAAAATCTCATCAGTTTTCATATACGAGGCCATTTCATTATCTAATGGGCAAAATTCATGTGACGTCATAGTAGTCCCATGATAACTACAGCCGCATGCTTTCAGTCAATCAGCTCATAAATTCATATGACGTCACAACACATGATAAATGCGATCATGTGTTTCCAGCCAATCAGCTTATGGGCTTTGCTGTTGCCACCTCTTGTTTTTTTGCATAAACTTTCTGTAACAAAGTACATATTAACAATAATAACTACACACAGGGAAATAAATCGCAACTATTTTAAAAGTTCATAAATAATTAAAATTTTTTTAAATTTTGAAACCCTTTTTATAAAGAATCTTAATCTGTTAACATCCTGACCCAGCTATCAAATTTAAAGTTTTATCAAAATTTTACGAGTACTAAAGTTTAATGTCAGTTTTTAGTTTAATGGAACACATGAATGGGACCACATAAGAACTTAACCCATCTCCGAAGAAGAAAAAAAACCTCTCACAAAATTTAATTGTAATACTAAAGAAGTTTTCTTAACATGATTGTAATACACATAACCATATAACTCTATTATGTAACTCTCATATATAATCATGTAACATCTCATACATAAACCAATCATATAACTAATCATATAACTCTCAAAAGGGTACTTACGTACTAACGCAACAAAGCCAATGTTCAAGATACCTTGCCAAATTGGCAACCCCGATTTCGCATGTGTCGTACACGCTGAATTGGTAACCATGTGCTTCATTTCATATAACGTCGCAATACAGTTGCGGTAATACGAATGCACCGTCAAAAGTAAATGAATAAATATTTTTTTACTACTAGCTGGCTGCTTTATATTTTTTGAAACAAAGTGCTTCTATAAGTGTTAAAATTTTTTTAAATCTGCAGTTTATACATTAAAACTTAATTTTATTATTTGTTTTAAGAATCAGGAAGCATAATGTATAATTCTCTGACGTATATTATTGTTGAGAATTTTTCTCGTAATGTTTACAATAAGTATTACGGTTTTAAAATTATTTTCTTTAGATTTATGAAAACAATGAAAAAAAAACTCATTAAACAGGAAATTATCAATTATGCACGAACTAACACTCTCAATTAGCTGTCATTGTTATTTTAATTGACATTCGTGAAAACACATTACATTAACGATTCTTAAACGAAGTTTTTCATTGACTTTTAAGATAAGGGCCATAGAATTAAGTAGGACATTAACTTAAGTTAATTAACTTTTTAAAATGAAATGTGTACGAAAAGCTTCAGATTCAATTTTTGGCGTTTATATTAAAAACTGATTCTAAAAGTGAATATGACTTATGATTGAAATTTCCATTTTGGCGCTAGTTTGACAAAAATTATCGTTCATCCACTTGAGACGCACAAATGAGCTATGTTACGGAAGTAATTTATTTAAGTAGTCTTTTCATTTAACCCTGAGTGGTATTTATTGAATAAAAACGATTACTTCAGCGCGGCAGTGCTTGAAATTACGGTTTGTGAGAATTAATTAAGTTTTGAGCAGCTCCACTTAATTTACATATTTCATTTCAATTTATTCTCTGGCAGTAAAATTGATTTTCCTTTTTAAAAATGAGAATTTCGCCTCATCAGTGTTCAAGATAAGGTAGATAGATATTAAATTTTTATTGTTATCATTTAGTTATTTGATGGATGTAGATAATTTCATGACCGTTTCTTTGTTTCGAAAAATGATTTATCGAACGTTATGAAAACTTAGTGAAATTTAATTTATACTTTTTTTTATTTGTGATTTGGGAAGTGAATTAAGAATTTAAGTTCGAAACTGAAGTAAAATTTTTGATTTAAAGTATGAATTTTATTTAAGAGCTGCAAAAAATTTTAATTACTTTTTCCATCAACCGCTTTTTAAAGATGTTGAGAATGTTAAAAAAATAATTGAGGAAAAGTTTGCGTTTTTATTTGATGGCTTTTTTAATGAAGTAATTATTGAAAAAATGGCTTTAATGTATTTTTTGGTTTATTTAATCTTTTAATCTATTTTTTTGTTTTATTTGAAGAAAGAAAAGTAGCAGGTAATATTTCAGTATTTAGATAATATTTAAATTATATTGTCTAAGAACTAAAATATATATATGTCTGCTATTTTTGTAATATTTTTATCCTACAAAATTCGGAAACTTATCTTCTGTTATATTTATAATACTTTTTAAAACATTATTTCTATCTACACGTAGGATATATTTTATAGAGTACAGCATCATACAGTTTAGTATTTATTACAATTGCTCAAAATAGATATTCTAATCAAAAAGTAAATTTTAAAAAAGGGCTTTCAGTTAAGTAATAAAATATTTCTCTTTAATAGTAGAGTTGTTTTATAATGCACCACAAAAGAAATAGACTGATAAGAGCTTTAAGGGGATAAGATAAAGGCTTAGTACCCTTTGAACATTTTTTATTTATGTATTTAAGAATTAAATTTTAGCTTTTCCTATAATGTTTCTATTCAAGAAAATGACACGAGAAGAAATTTTTCACATATTATTCACACAATTTTAAAAATTTAAATTTTTTGAAGAAAATTTGGAGAATTTTAAAATTCTACTTTTTTTTTGTGACTATTAATTTTTTGACCTGAATTTGTTTGTAATATTCTTAAGGATATTCTAAGTAACTATAGGGATCGATTTTACAATAATTTAATTTTTTTTTGGAGAAGAGAAAATAAAATATTGTGATACATATGTAATAATCCCAGTAATATAATCCTTTAAAATAACTTTTAACTATCTATGGTCCATCCCTTCAGGACCACCGTTTTAGTAATAAATTAACCATCCGCCTAACGAGAATATTTTAAACTACATCTAGCTACCCACTCAGATCATGTGATTTGAGCCACCTATAAATAACGAGATTTCTGGAGACCACGCTCTCTTTCCACTGATGATAAAAACTTTTTCTTTTTTCACAATCTCGCGCACTTTGAAAATGATTTTTTTTTCTTTTTTACATATTCGCACACCGAATTTGAGGCTTTTGCACTGTGCAGAAAAAAGGGAATTTCCCGCTTTTGACGAATGGAACGCTTTTTCACATCTTACGATGAATGGGCAAATCCACAGATTTTTTCTTTTTCATTGGAAGACAGAACTAAGGATTGAATTGTAGAATGATTTTTTTTTAAAAAAAAACATATGTTTGCTGATGATATAAATTTTTTGTTCACATTTTCTTCTGTTGGCGTTGCACCTTTCGACGTTGCATTTGGAACACGGAACTGTTACACTATTATTCAGTCATTTTGGTAATCCTGTCAGGGCGTGGCAAGTGGCAACGAAGATTCTTTTAATTTCTTTCCCACGCAACTAACGATCCTGCCGACTTATATATATATATGTAATAGACGTGGCCGTTGAAATGATTTTTTATAATATGGGATTGATGAGGCAGTCTTTAGGTTAAACTTTTTTATTGTACACTGAACATGAAGACACACAGATAGACGGAATCACAAATAAACACACACAACACAAACACACAAAGCAAGCTGCAGCCGGCTACAAGTTGATACGGGCAAATACAGAAGCGAAAGAGAGCGCGGTCTCCAGAAATCTCGTTATTTATAGGCTGCTCAAATCACATGATCTGAGTGGGTAGCTAGATGTAGCTTAAAATATTCTCGTTAGGCGGATGGTTAATTTATTACTAAAACTGTGGTCCTGAAGGGATGGACCATAGATAGTTAAAAGTTATTTCAAAGGATTATATTACTGGGATTATTACATTTCCCCCTCCGCAAGACGCGTGTGTGCACCAGAGCCCATGGTCCACACCCGTATCATACAGAGATATTAAGTACAAAATTAAAATTTTAAATTAACATTATTTTTTAAAAAAAATTCCCTTCACTTAAACATTAACATAAAAATATTCGAGAATTTGCCAAAATATAAATTGTGTAAAAATTTTGAAACAACCATCCACCACCCTATTACTTTTGATTATGAATTCAAAAATATTAATTCCTAAGATACAGAAAATAATTTCTTAAAAATTTACCTAAAATTGTATATAAGAGCACTGAGGGTGAAAACAGGCTGAAAAGAAACAAATTAAGAGATTGACTTACGCCTTACACAATCTTTAAGACAAGTTTTCCTTCTTATCGTGTATATGCTGCACAATAACTTCAAAAACAAATATCCGAAAACTGGAAATTGCAAGTCGCGCGACTAAAGATATTTTTTAAAAAAAAACTATTTATAACTTTTTTTTAGTATTACTTATATTATGACAAAGGTATATGTTTGTGGAGGCTATATATATATATATATATATAGTATATTGACAATCAAAGGTGTATTCCCTTGAGGTACTCACTGTGCACAATCCTTACAAAACCCTTATTATGTATTCTAAATGTAAACATTTGCTCATTTATTTATTAATATTTTCTCAGCCTAAGTGCTCTCAAAACCATTATTATTCCATACACATTAAAGTTGTTCATTTTCATATCAAATAAATTGTTCATTCTAATAAAGTATATCTAATAGCAACCAAAAATTCTTAAAACCACATTAAATATATATCAAATACATAACATTCTCAAAATACATAAACATATCAACATAAACATATCAACAACATAAAATTCTCAAAATAAAAATATCAAATCTTTGGTATTGATTCAGTAAAACACTTGAAAACACTGTAAAATCATGAATTCTCATCTTAAACATCAAAATAAAAGAAATCATTATGAAACATATGCATTTTATCTTTAAAACAAAATATAGCATTAAGTAAATTTAACTCGAAACTTCAAAAGGTAAAGCCGAGATCCATGGAAATGTTTTTATAAACTTATATATATTTATATAGATAAATATATGCATACTAAAATTCAACGTAAAAGCCAATATGTCCTGTATTAAAAACTTTTTTTTTAAAAAAAAGTATTCAGTTTACAGCAAAATGGATCGCGAATTTTGTTCCAAGCTTTATATATAACACACAGGATAAAATGGAAGTGATTGGTCAATAAATGTTAAAATTTTTTTTTCTATCATGACTGAAATTTTAGTTTTTTTCTTCACATAATATTGAAGTATTATCATCGTATGAAAATCATATGAAGAATAAGAACTGTAAGCATGAAATTATTAATATAAAATGCTCTAATTCAAAAATTTTACATGCACACATTTCCCAAAGAAAAAAAAATTACATTATATATATATATATATATATTGTAACGATTTGGTAATATCTTGCTTTATATATTTTACTTTAATTTTTATAGTTATTATTTCTTTTTTAAAAATAGATATTTTATCAAAACGCTTTTGTAAGCTTCTTTTCATAAAAAGGACAAATTGTCTATCTTGTTAATTTACATTTTTTAAATGAAGTTATATCTAACTTCTAACTTTCCGACATGCAAAAGTTATATATCAATCGAAAGATAATAATGTAAAAAATAAGATTAAATAATAATAAAAATAAAAAAAACCCGATAGTTCGGTCATTTTGGGGGTTCCGAGCCCCCTTAAAGTATATGGATGCATCATTATTTCATCGTCGGTGGTGTTTAACATCCGAAATATATAAAATTGCATTAATCAAAATATTATCGTAGCGAAAAGGGGAGTTTCATTTATATATAACTATGCACATTAGTTTATACAGGGTGGGGCAAATAAAAGTGACCCAAAAGAGTGGATACGATTGGACGTGAATGTGATTCGTACATCAAGATGTTTCACAGAGACACCAATGAATGGTTTGCATCCTTTCTTTATTTCCGATGAAGCCTGTTTTCACCTAAGGAGTCATGCCAGCTCCCAAAATTAAAGATTCTGAGAACTGCAGAATAGGTGCTCACTGGCGTAGCTAGCTCTGATTACCCCCTGTATCAAAATTCCTTGAGGGCCCTTTTTTGGAAAAGATGTAAAAGACACTTATATGGAAGTGTCAGGATGTTACACATGATGGGGCCCCTGTAGCTTGGGGATCCCGTATCTTTGATACGGTGGTAGCTACGCCCCTATATAAGCAACTTCCATCATACACAATTATATGATCAGAAGGTTGGTGTGCAGTGTTTATACGGCGCATTACTGGTCCTATCTTCTTTCATTGGAAAGTAAATTCGGATCGTTATGTTTCCAATATTTTGTACCTATTGTGGCAGTATTAACGGAGTAGGAAAAGACCGACACAGTTACTTTCAACAGGATGGTGCAGCCCATACATCCCTCCGAACTAAGAGGGATCCCATCTTCGCTCTTAACAAAGTTGTTATGTCAGTCTGGTCTCAGTTCTAACTGCCCACCCAGGTTACCTGACTATCTGTGTGAGATTACTTTTTGTGGGGAATCCTCAAATCTAATGAGTATTGCAACAACCCTAATAGACTTCAAGAATTACAGCAGAACATTTGTGATGAAATTGCAGTAATTCCAGCTATCTAGCTTCTATCTGCCTTCTGCAACTTGCTGATCAGTGCCCAAAAATGCCAAGATATGAATAGCGATTCTTTTCAACTTATGGTATAAGCATGCTAGTGAACAATCTTCTTTCCTTTGCAGTGTTCTTTTGTAACCTGAAACTCTCTCTTCTCTGGGTCAATTTTATTTGCCCATCCTGTATATATACTAGAAGCCCAGTGGATGAGCGGTAGTGTATCGCGCTTCCACGCCACAGGTCCAAGGTTCAAATCCCGGGTAGGGCCAGGTCGACTCAGCCTTTCTTCCTTTCTATGGGTCGATAAATAAGCACCAAGCTTGCTTGGGAACTGAACATTGGGGATTTTCGCGACAGACTGTCCACTTGGCTGAAACATCTGCACATGCACCAAAGCACCTAAGGCCATTTAAACAGAGATGGGCACAGAAGACCTTGTCCCTTACTAACTGTTGCACCACTGAGTTAAGCTCAGTATTATACTAGACACTAAATACCCACTTCTCTGGGTATAGTATGTTGTTGAAACACTATATATTGTTTTTAAGTTATTTATATTAAGTCCAGCTGTATATTGTACAGAAAAACATTCTTAAAAACCTCACCTCTTAATTTAAAAAGAAAGAACTATATATATATATATATTATATATATAAGTTTCTAAGGTGAAAGTATTTTTATCAATTAAGCCACCATAATCCCTTTCTCAGAGTCGATTTCCACAAATAACCATTTTTAGTGGATCTGTACCCTACAAAAGAAACATGTTTACTATATTCAAGTCTGTAGATCTAAGAGTACGGAAACGGGAATTTCTTTTACCTGTAAAGCCCCCATAACCCCACAACCCCACTTGGGAGTCGATCTCTACTCAAGCTACTCAAAATGCTTCCTATGAATTTCTAATCTGTGACACACACACACACCACACACACACACACACACACACACACACACACACACACACACACACACACACACACACACACACACACACACACACACACACACACACACACACACACACACACACACACACACACACACACACACCCACACACACACACACACACACACACACTTGGCTTTGACAAAATTATATTAATTATACTGTATTGCTGCGTACTGCAACTATTATAAATAACGTATAGGTTATACAATAAAGTAGAAAAAACATCCTCTTTTCAGATAAATCCTTTGAAAATATCAATTCAAAATTTCTTAACGATACATGACACTAATCCTAATGGTGTTGTCTACGATTTTTTTTATTTATTTTACCTTTTTTTCATATTTATCGAATTTTAATCGAAGTTATGCATTTAAATTACACTGTAAAACAAATTCAATCGAATACATTGTATTCATTTTATTTTTAATATTTCTACAGTATTTAAGATTCATTACGAAAAGTCATTTCTTTTGGTAAAATAATATAACTTATATGAATGTTTACGGTTATACTTTATATAGTTACGCTGTTTTCATGCTTCCCTTTTATAATTCCCTTATATATCTCCCCCTTATCCCTTATCTTTCTCCCCCCTCTGCTACTTATATGATTATAAAGTTTAGCTCTAAAGATGTTATTTAAGTATATATTGCGTAGTATTCTCTAAATAGATACCTAAATATTTAGAAGGAAAGACATAAGTCACAAAAATTTTGTCTGGTATAAAATTTCATATAATGGAGTTTGAAATTTCAAATTTTGGAATACCTTTTTAAATATTCCGGGCATAGGCTATATTTTACAGTTTAAGTAAAGATCGTAAACCTGAAAGAACATTCTTCAATTTGATGAGAGTCGGATAAAAAGTGTTTAAGTTTCACATTTTACGTGATTTTAAAAAAAGTACAGTAAGCGCTGCAGTTAACATTATTTTATGAAAAGGCAAGTTTATTTCACGCTTAAATTAACTTTTATGTTCGATAGAATCATAATATAACAGCATAAAATTTTTGTTTGAAAATTACACTTAAATTCATTTTATTACTAGATTGAAATCTGAACTTAAAAAAAAAATTGTTGCTGAAATAATAATTTATTTTTTAATTTGTATTAGTTAAATTTGAAAAAATTAAACAAAAACTACATTCTGTTGTTAAGATAAAAGAAAATAAGATATTGAACGAATGACATGATATATATTATATAAATATATATTATATATATATATTATACAGGTGTCCAACCTTAATGTCGACCAATAAGTTGTTCCCGAACGTTCGGTTTAGATATACTCCATTGAAAATGCATAAAGGTAAATGTTTTTACGCTTTTCAGTCCAAAAATCTATTACAAAAATTACAAATATAAATTCTATACAGTTTCAGTCCTCATCACTTATATTTCGGAAAAGATGCAGTAACAAAACAGCGTAAAAAAAGTTTCATTTATTACGATAAAAACTGACCGAATTATGGCCTACATAAATTTGAAGCATCCGATGGTTCAGAAAGGTCGTATATAATTGAGTAGAACAGTAATTCCTATTCACAGAAATCAAGAGAAAAATCAAAACATCATAGATTTACCATTTGTAGCTGTATGGCAACAATAAAATTTATAAAGAAATACAACTGACTGAAAGATTAAAACAGCTTTTTTAACAAAGCAGCAAAATAAAGAGAATTTGCTGTTCAAAGTATAGCATATGTGGAATGATGCGCCAATCATGATATCAGGCTTTATTATATCAGAATGACCAAATATAAAATAATGGTGATGGCATGAGGTGTATGAGACAAGGGAATACGTCTATGACAACTCCTAGTTTTATACAGTGTTGAATACACGGCAATTGTACAATAAGATGGATGTCTTCGAGTGGGAATTTAATGGCATAAAGTCTTGCCGCTCTCTATTTCGATTACACTGTCCATAAACAGTACCATTTCCAGTAATCTTCATTTGTATACATCTCACCTCCCTACTAGAATTCGTAATATTAGAATACTATGTATCAATTGCAACGATCGCACAACAGATTTTTAACGTCTTCATGATCAGAAAACGTAGAATCAGACCAGCCGCAGCATATAAGAGTCTATTTTTGAACTGCTTTTAAAATGTTTTCCCGTCCAAAATATTTTTATTTTTCTATGTTTTTACACACGTACACAGAATAAATTTTTATTTCTAAGTACTCCAATTATTGTATATTAACGTATGCTTTTAAATTTAAAAACGATTAACATAAGAGTGACGCAGAGCAAAGTTTCGGCAAACTTCTAACTAATTTCTTGGAGACGGCCCATTCACTTTCTTGAAATTGCCGAGAAAATGATAGAAAGCATTCAGTACAAGTTCCTGTAACTCGGCCAGTTTTTATCATAATAAATGAAACTTTTGTGTTTACTTTATTTTTGGTACTGCATCATTTCCTAAACATATATGGATAGACCTGGGACCGAATAAAAATTAAATTTTGTACATTTTTGTAAATGAGGTTTTGGTTCGAAAAGCACGCAAAATCCTTCTTTACCTGTTTTAAAACATTTTCAAATTGAAGTATATCTAAAACTGAACGTTCGGGAGATTAGTATTGGTCACATTAGTTGCTGAACACACCCGGCAATATATATATATATATATATACCATATTTACCGAATCTAGCCGCCATCTGACCCTAGCCACATCCCAAATTGATACACTAATTCTTAAAATGTTCATCGACTTGCTATACCCACAATCCCCACGTTTTGTGAAAGAATAAATATAAATTCAGTATAAAGTTCATCAATAACCGATATTTAATAAATTTTAAGAAACTTTAAGGGGAAATAATAAGTTAATAATTTGTTTATTAAACTTTTAAATGCATTCAGGAACTTATAATTATTCTACCCGTTAGTATCATACGTCACTTTCATAGCCGCAGCTGACTTCAAAATTGGTGACCGAATCGTCATTTTCCTTCACGGTTTCATCTTCCGTGCCATCAAATGCATTTCTTATGCAAATTTTTTTGAAGAATAATTATAGAAGAATTTAAAAGAATCATTGAACACTGTTAAATATTTGGTAGCAAAAATTTTATCATTTTGCTGACGCCATCGATGTATAATTGTTCCATTTATGTAAAATTTTTAGAGGCCACTACTGTGTTTCCGTTTTTTTCCTGCAAATAAAATTGCCTCCCTTTTCCTACTTGCCTTATAGTGAAATCTTGTCTCTATACTGTTACCGATATCTTTAATTTTTAGGTGATTAAAAAAGGGCGTAAACATAAAAAAAATTCCTAAATACGAGCAGACAACAATATTTAGGATAGACTGAATGTTGGTGATAAACTGCGGAATGGGATTGGGCATAAAAAAAAGGAATAGAATGGGTGGTTATATTTTTCTTTTTAAAGGGTTGAAAATTCCATTTCTCCCATCCACCCAATGGTTTGTCTTCGTTTCTAAGCCACCCCCGATTTTCAGTAGCATTAAGGTATACGACTATCCTAAAATTGTGAATTTTGCCAAAACTGACAAATATTTGTATGATTTTATTTCAGGCCATCTTATTTGCTTTAAAAAATACCAAATTTATTATTTTCCGTTCAATAGAACAAAAACTACAAGTGTTTTAGTAAAAGCAGATGTCATTACTTTATATATATATAAGCAAGATATATTATATATTTCATACTTTAAAACGTGTTTTACTTGAAATGTGTTTTTTTTTGAAAATGCTCAAACGGGGATAGCGATTGCTCAAAAAGTTTTGAAAATAATTAACTGAAATTTTTTATCTAAGTTCTGTTTAATAGTAGAAGTGTTTTAACCTTCAAAATTTTCAACCATTGCTTTATTAAAAATTTGTTGTTTGTTTACTTTTAGTAAATTAAAATAATTTTTTAAAATAATATTTTGTTTTCGACTTTTTAATATGCTCGCGCCCCTTCGTAGTGTTATCACGCCACCACCAGGGGCGTGCCTCACATTTTGAGAAACGCTGTTATAAAAGAATATTTTTATATTTAGAGTCAGTTTATTTAGAATAGGCATATAAAATAGTTTTAAGAATATTATTACAGTAAAAAATAATTTAAATGCAATTTTTATTCAAAAATAAAAAAGGATGACAAATTTTTAAAACATTTGCCGTTTTTATGAAAAATGTTTCTATAATAATGATGCTTTTGCCCATGTACCACTTAGCCCACTTTACAGAGAATGAACAAGAATTTTTGAAATATATAATTTAGAAGCTAAATACATAAGAGTTTAGAAGAATTTCAACAAAAAACACCCGTTATTATTTCGATTGATTGTAACTTTGAAAATAATATGAATTTTTATAAAAACTTTTATTTTTATCAATAGAGAAGTCTTAGCTTTATATACAAAATATTACACTCATAATAGTTATACTTAAAATATTATACTCATAAATTAAGGATAATACAAGTTCAGGCAAAGAAAGAGTCAGAAGCAAAACAAATTCGACTTATTTGTAAAGCCTTTTTTTATTAAACAAAAGGGAAAGAGCAAAAAAGATGTTACAAGTTTAATATATCATTAATAAAAAATGCAATTTTTGCTCCCTGGAGCAAATACCAAAAATAAAACCAATTTACCAAAGCCAATATTACATGAGTGGTATGATGGATAGTACATAGGTATGTTTCCCAGACGATACAATACAGTCCGTACAAAGCCTAGGCATGCTGAATATCATATTATCGATCTGATCTTGAGGAATAGTACACCACTCATCAAACAACGCTCTCCGAAGTTACGATAGACATGTAGGGGGTGTTTGATGGGCTGTAACTTGTCAGCCGAGCATGCTACACACATGCTGTACTGGAATCAAGTCCGGTGAGAATGCTGGTCAGTTCATACGGGTGATACAATCGAATTGAAGGTATTCGTTTACGATGTTTTCATGGTGAGGATGGGCGTTGCCATCCATAAACACAAATTCTGCTCCCATGGCGCCCGAAACAAATATGCATGCTGTCCAAGAATGACGACTCGATAGATAAGACCTATCAGAGTTCCAATTTGAACATGCAGGTCAGTTCTGGAACCCAGAATAACCCCCCTCCCCCCAAACGAGCAATCCAACACCACTGAAACGCTGTTGTTCAATAATGTTCTTTTGATGGTAATGGATACCTGGCACTCTCCATATGAAATTCCGGCGAGAATCAGACTGTAAGCTAAACCTGGACTCGTCGGAAAACATCACACAAGCACATTGTTGTGTTGTCACACAGTGCGGCTCTCTATTCCAGGTTAACCACAAGTGACAGTGAGTTGCAGAAAGTGGAACACATCCGACAGGTCTACGTGCATACAGACCAGGGGTCGTCAATCTATGGCACGCGGTACAATTTTCAGTGGCATGCTGCACTACTCAACAAGTTTTTCAATCTTTGAGTGGATGGAAGAAGATAAATTTGACATTTTATTTGGCATTTTCTTTTCTTTTGACATCTTATTTGACAAACATCATCAGAATTACATACATTTACGGAATTACGAAAAAACCTGAAAGATAACTCTAAAGTTAAATTTACAGCTATTTTGTAAATTATTGAATGTCATTGCAGGTGAGATTTAATTGTTTGTAAAGAGAAAATTGGGCATGTACTCTGCTTCTTGCTTTCAAACTATTACCTAGGTTTTATGATGGAAATTTCAATAAATCTCATGAGAACCAGCAAAGATTGAAGTAATGAATTATTATCCCACTTCCTGCTTTTTGAAATGCTCATGACGCTTTTCAAAATTTGGTATTAGGTTAAGCCTGTATAGGAATGATTGAAATAAATAAACACGTGCACATAAATTAATTGACATTGGTTTCTAAAGTTTTAACACAGAATGCTTTTTTAAAAAAAAATGTACACAGTTGGTATTTAATGCCTTTAGTTTACTGGCAAAGAAAACATACCACTAGTGTAACAAAAAAAGATGTTCTCTGAATATGGATATGATTTCATATCACAGAAAAAACTTCGCGGAAAAAAGAAATCCTACTCTACGTGTTTTCTGGAAACCTGGAAAAAAATCCTAGATTACATGAAATTCAACAGAACCTTTAAATGATTTTACTCGGAAAAATCGCCGACTATTCTTTAAAAGTTGTTGGAGGTTTTTTAGAATATTCGTGTCCTATCCATTGCATTTGCAAAACCACACAGTAGTAGGTCTTTACATAAAAAATAAACTTTTAAAGTTTTCATTGAAAATCCAGAACACTTCTGGTGGCATAGAAACAAAGGGCAGTTTATTCAGGATGTAAAACCAGTGGTCCCTACGGACCCTCAGGAGTCCCTGATGTTATTCAGGTGGGCCGTGCAAAATTAAAATTTTTTTGTGTGTCCCTGAAAAATGTCAGGGTGTCCGCGCAAGGTTTAATATAAAATAAAAAAAATTTGATCCATTTTTATTTTTATGGAAATTCAAATAAATAACAATAATTCATTTGGATATTGCCTACTGGGTGTTGAACCCTTTTGTGCGTGGACTAACTCAAATCCCCAAAACAGATGGATTCATATTAATACAGGAGCATCTTATTGAAATATCCACAAATGAGGAGCTTAAACCAATGTTTGAACAGCGATACTACAAATTCTGTTTACAAAAACAGTTCACAATTTTATATCCTGCATTATAGGTTACTGTACAGAAGTTGTCGACTACATTCTCGTCTTCTCGTTCTTTGGTAGAATTTGAATTTAATGACGTAAAACCCTCACCCACACACAAAAAAGAAACCGACTAAAAACCAGTGCTCGTGAGGATTTGCAGTTACTACTCACAAACATTAATACCGACATAAATACGCTCATAGCATCTCATCAAGACCATCCAAGTCATTATTTTTTTTAAACAAAAGTTACAATTTTAATAAATAATTCTTCAACAAAATGTTTTTTAAAGTTTGTTATTTTTATACTATGCATTTATGTATCTTTTTCACTCTTGGAGAAAGTTTTGATTTTAAAAATGGGTCTGTGGGAAAATTTTGACTATAAAAAGGGGTCTGTGGGGAAGTTTTGACTATAAAAAGGGGTCCATGGGTTAAAACTGTTTGTGGGAACCATTGATGTAAACAGTTGAATACATATTTGTTTCTTTAAAGATTATATGAGAAGAATAAGATGTTGCATTTTAATAAAAAGGGAAAGAGACATATTTATCAATGCCATGCAGGACCTTCAAAACTAAAATACTTGCTGTGAAGCTGAGCTAAACTGCTATAGTGCTGGTAAGATATAGCGATGTTGAGGTCGCTGTGTGATAAGGCCGGATTACTCCAGAGGAAGACGGCGTTAAAGCGACAATGGAATGCTCTTAGGTTTGAGTCTTGATAGGTCACAGTAAGTGGAAGGGAGTCCAATAAAATCTGGAAATCAATCGGTCATAGAGTCCATTGGAATGTGCTGGGGCGTCGTAGAGTATTGAAGCTTGTAAAAGTGTTCCTGTGAAGTTCCGTAGTATATCAAGAGTATCTTAATTTCCCCTTTTGGTGTCTGTTTAAAGATGGTATATGTCACGCCCACAAAAGTGGCACGTGATGCAGAACCACTTTCATTTGGACGTAGCCAGGATTACTATTCCACTATTGTGTGTGTGATCCTAGTCCCCTTCACGTGGTTTACTTTGAAGCCGGAGACTGACGTGAGAGCGGCGTCGTTCACCCCACTGTCGCACGGATCAAGGGCGGTCAAACGTTGACTTGCTATAGAACAGAGGGGGGCAAACTTTTCCAGAGTGCGGGCTACCTCTGATATTTTCAAAGAGCTGCGGTCCACCCAGTGTCATTGGTGCACACAAAGGCGGGAGAGGGGTACACGAGTCCGGACCCTCCCTCTCATAACCATTTTCTTCCGATTCATTATAGCCATATGTATATAGTTAGTAAAATGTAATAAAATATTTGATATTAGTAATTTTTTATTTATTAATGTTAATTATTTATTCAGAATTTCCTTTTTGCTGTTTTTTGTTCCCGACAATCGAAAAATTCAAAAAATATGTTTAGCTGCGTATTGGGGTATGATACAAGAATGGTAGACCTTCAACCCTCAACCCCCTTCCCTTTGAAAATTCTTGTGTACTCTACTGCCCAATGTCGTAGGTGTGATGAGGTAAGGAAAAGAGTTTATTATTATAACTTAATAATAAGAGAGTACGGAATATATGTACTTATACCTACAAAACTAAAATAAAAAAACCCCTCTTAAAACCGCGTTTAAAGCAAAATGCAATACAAACTTGATAATAATAGCCCCAATATAATTATATAAAACGATGCATTTATTATGGAACAATTCAAAATACATTAAAGAAATAAAACATTTTTATCTATTGTTAGTTTTCGTAGTTATAGTCAGTATAAGGCTTAGTCTGCGTACTGTCAGCCAATCTTGAATTTTCAGTATATAATTATTAATTGGTAAAATTTTTAGGCGGTCACTCCAAAATGTCTTGGTGGTTCACCGATCGATCGCAATCGACGTAATGCCCACCCCGGCTTTAGAACATAAGCGTAGTAGTGTCCGGTTTTGGATATTTTCCCGCTCAAAACTCAATGACCATTGAGACGTCACTAGTTCCCTAACAGGAAAGGGGTCCTTTGGTGTAGACCACCGCACACTATTTGCTGCTTGCCGAAAATGAGAAAGCAGAAACGCGTTAGATATCCTGTGACATGAGAAGAGCCAAAACTCTTGCTATAATGGCTGATTTATAAATTATTTTACTTCAAAATTTCTTATACCCACAATTCTTTATCAAAGTGAGAAGACCGAAATTTTTTGGTTATTCTTACACTCCAACTTTACGTTTAAATTTAAGCATTTAGATTTTAGAATAAATAGAAATGGCTTATTATAGGATAATAGAATGGAAAACAAAGAAGCAATTAACACAATGGATTGAATTCATGTGACGTCATAATCTCATGATAAATGCAGTTTTGAGTTTCAAGCCAATCTGTTTATTCGCTTTGCTGTAGCCAACTTTCGCTTTTAGCATAAACTTCTTTACATATTTTTCATTTTTTTTTACAAATATTTGAATAAAATGCATTGATTTTAAAATTACATAAATAATATAAGAACATTTGTAAATTTTGAAAAAACGTTTTGAAGAATCTTAAGACTTGAATCTTTTTTCCGAATTATCAAACAATAAGTATAACCTCAGTTTTGTCAACGAAGGACACGTGATTACATTTATCATGTGATCGACATGAGCTTAGACCAGGGGTACTCAACCCTTTTTCTCACCGGGCCGAAACATTGACATTATTTCAGATGACAGTTCCATATGGCAATTATTTCAGAGGGGCCGAAACATGAGGATCATGGGGGGGGGGGAGGAAATATCAGAGACATTTAAAATGGGAAAAAAATTGTGTAAAATATTAATACTCATAATTTTGAATTTTATTTTAAAGCTGTATTAAACTCTATGGAACTCAACTCACAAAAAATAGGTTTTATGCATTTTTTGCTCAGTTATGGGGTAATTTAGATTTCCTCTCATATAAACAATCCCATGCGCGACTTATTTAAATTCTATTGTCATAAAAACAAAGGTACCACATGAACTTTGATAATTTATTTTGACTAAGCCTCAATTATTTTTATTTCAGATATTAGTTTTTCAAGTGCAGGTGAGTGAGTGAGTCAGTAAATATTAACGTCGAACTGTTCAGCTACACAAGGGCTTTTGGCGACAGAACGCGTAATTTTGAACCATGGTCAAGTGACGCGGACGACACCTGAACTGGCACCCCCTCTCCTAACAACCACAGTAACGGGAGGACATTTGAGCTCTCCACAGATTTAACGAGCATCTCTCCCCTACATGGCGGGTCTTCAGTGGTACTGGGCTCGAACTCATGACACACCAGCCATGACCCGATAACTTGACACTTGGCTACCGCGGCCTCTTCAAGTGCGGGATGTGGTAGCAAAGAGTTTACACTGAATTCCAGACTGAAATCAGTATTATTTGTTTAAAATTGGTTCAGTTTTGCTTGTGCATTTTTAAATTTATTCAAATAACTTTTCGATTTTTCTAAAAAAAATATCTGAACAAATAGCTGAATTTATTAAAAAGTACATCGGAAGCATTTAAGAAGCACTCTAATAATTTCTGTAACAAATAATATGCTTATCCTTAACAATTTCATATGTTTACCAATATGTATAATGTAACACATTTTATAGTATGCTTTTGTTACCTCTGCATTTTGTGACATTACCACAGATACAATATTTTGTAGCTCTTGTAAACATTTCTTAAGAAGACCAATTTATATCGTCTTGAAAGAGATCCTCAAGAAAAAGAGCTAGTGAAAGATTCGTGCTTAGTGGTAAGTGACATGCAAAATTATATTTTTTAAATGTAACATATTCACGACAAATCGCAAATTGTTGATTCATGTTTGTTTTTCTCTACTAAATATTCAAGATCCCAATCATCTTGAAACAACATATATTCTTCAGATATTTTTCTGTTGGAAGACATGAGGGTTAATTAAAAATTAGTTTCACCTATAAAATGGTCTCTATTCCACTGTTATTTGTTAATTTTTAACCTTTATAATTACAAAAAGAAAAAAAAAAGTTATCCCACAATTCATACGATATCGATAGCAAAATTGATGTATGATATTGATTGATTATTAGAATTTCTCGATTAATTTTAAATGCATTGCTCTTAAATAATTTAATTTTTAAGTGCAACGGGCCACTCAGAAAGGTCCGGTGGGCCACATGCGGCCCGCGGGCCGCAGGTTGAGTATCGCTGATTTAGACTATTAGGCACGAATGCAGTATTTGGGATGTTATTTTCAGCATGTTTATAGTGTAGGGAATAAGTTTAAAAATTTAGTTAAGTAAATTATCTCCTCATCAGTTACTTTTATTTGGTTTAATTACCTTTATTTATAAAATTTCAAATCAAGGGGTTACAAAAAATTATCTATTAATTTGATAATCACTGATTGCTTTAAATTTTTATGTGGATTTTATTTTAATCTTTTAAAAGCTTTAACATAAATTGTTTTAAATGATTAATCTATCTGTATTTATAGAGAAGTAAAGTGGCTCCCTCAGTCATTCATCAAGAGACTTCTTGGAGCTATTAAACCCCACAGACTTGAAATTCGGCAAGAAGACTGCTTTTGTTCAGCAGACATCCGTTAAGAACGAATTTTGCATAATCGACTCCCAAGGAAGGGGATTGTGGCAAAAATTAATGGTTTGGAACTGCTATACCAATAAACCTAAAATTTGGCAAGCATGATTATTTGTAGATAACAGATTAATAAAAATTTTAAGGAAATGGACTCTCAAGGAGGGTTACGGAGATGTTACAGATAAAAAAAAATCCACTTTTCAACGATTAAACCACAGACTTGAATTTTAGCAAGAATTTTATTTTGTTTAGTAGAGATTTGCTTAAAATGGTCTTTGATCAAGTAAACTCCGAGGGAGGCTATAGAGGTGTAAAAGATATATATATACATATATTCACCTTATATAAATTCCAGTCCTGCCAACAAAGGCTGTAAGAATCTTTTTTTGTATAATCGAAAGCTTAATGCTACAGAATTAAATATCAATGGCATAAAACAGAATAAAGTCATACATCTTCATAAAATAACCGATAAATGTCATACATGATTTTAGTCATACATGATTTAACAATCATTGTTGCAGGTTTAATAAACATGATTTGCACACACACACACACACACACACACACACACACACACACACACACACACACACACACACACACACACACACACACACACACACACACACACACACACACACACACACACACACACCACACACACACACACACACACCACACACACACACACACACACACACACACACACACACACACACACAGAGTGAGAGTGAGAGAGAGAGAAGAATGTATTTCAAGAGAGTTAAAGTATCCAACTATGTTCGGAACCGTGATTTTACTACAGCGTACAAACGAATATTTTTTTAATATTTCGAGCCACACTTAGAACAGAATACACGTATAAAGATGTTTTAAGAATATTATTGCAATAAAAATTATTTAAACGTCCTATTTTAGCAAAAAAAAAAAAAAATTAACGCTATTTTCTATTTTCTCAAAACATTCTCCCTTTATGGAAAATGCTTTTTATAATAATAATATTTATAGCTCAGACCTATATATAGTTTAGAGCTCTGCACAGAATCTGAACAAGGAATTTTGAAATATTTTACTTAGAAGTGGATTTATACATATTTTAATACATCAGAGTGAAGAAACATTTTCAAAAGCACCGATAATTATTTCAATTGATTATAACTCAGAAAATAGTATGAATTTTTGAAAAATTCTAGATCAGGCCCTTTGGCGAAGACTTAACTATACATAATCAAAATATTATCATCGTAGAAATATTATTATCGTAGAAGTATTTTCATAAAAGGAGAATGTTTTAAAAATAGGTAATTCTACGTTAATTTTTTTGTCAAAATATTGCATTTAAATAAATTTTATTGCAATAATATTCTTATAACAATTTTATACGTGTATTATAATCTAAGTGACATTAAATATTAAAAAAAAATTCGGTTATAAGCCTTTGCAAAATCACGGTTCCGAACGTATTTGGACACCTTAAAAATTTTAACGAAAGTAAATGTGAGAAAAAGAAATCATATATTTATACAAACGCTCTTATAAAAACACATTCACAAATGTTTTTAAAACGTGAATCCACTCCTTATTTTGACAATCCAGACGTATTTTAGTAAGAATTTTAAGATTGATATCTCTATTATCTCAGATTTCCCATCTCCGCCTATTACACCCTCACGCGTTCTTGTGTATGGACAGGTGAAATGATTCTCTCCAACACCAACACCCGTACACGTCACCCAACATTGATGAATGAAGTGTGGAAAATGTCCCCACGAGGCTGCGGACGGTTCCGAGCCGGTCAACAAAATGATTTATTATCGAGTTCCCTATTTTCCGCCAACATTAGCTCGCTATATAAGTTCCTGAATCCAATGAACAATTATTTTCCAGATTTATTACGGCAGGATTTCAGTTTCTGCATTTTCAAACGCAGGAGCTATTGTTCATCTACAGAGGCGTTTGGTTAGCGTTGACAGTTCCGTTGACAATTTGCTTGTTTGTTCCAAGTTCGCAGAATAGCGGAAGTCATTTTGAGCTGTATAATTATTTGACATTCTCTCATAATACATTTATTTCAGAGTTCGTTGCGGAGGTGTTATGGTTTGCCAGGAGAAAGTGCTGTCTTTTAGGACGTCACGATTAATAGAACAGTGGCAAGGGGTGACTGTGTTTGTATCCTTTAATTTTATTGGGTGACAGGGTAGTGTTTGGAAAATTGAACGGGGTAAGACGAGTTTAACTTGCGAGTGGTTTCAATATGTGTGTTTCAGAGGATATACAGAATAAATTGTTGAAAATTGAAACTAATTTGAAACTTGGGATATTTCTTTAAATTAAAATTTTCTTCGCGTTTTCTTTGTGCGGTTAATGGTATTATTTTTTTCAGAACATGTTACAAAAATTTTTATTTTGGAGATCAAGATAAAATTTCTTAAGGAAACTTGACTTTTAACCATTTTTTTTTCCAGGATAAGAGGTACAAAACATATTTCTTCACGAAATTTTACAGGAATTTTATTCAGCCGTGAATGAACTAAAAGAATAAGCAAGCAATATAAAAATATTTTTTTAAGTCAATTCCTACTCTTTGAATGGCTCAATATTCAACTTTGAATTCCTACTTTGAATGGCCGATATATATATAGTTATATATATATATCGTTCACACAAATTTTCAATCGTTAATAAAATACTTTCTATTCAGCACAGTTGTAACAATGCACAGCCAGTTGGCTTATTAGGAAAAAAATCGGTTTTTGACGCCAACTTTTGTCATTGTTTTAACAGTTACAGTTATGGAGACGAATTTAAGTTGGCGTTGAAAACCGGTAATGAATTTAATTAATTAATCGGCAATTAATGAATTGATCTTTGAAAAAACTGTACTAACATCAAGTGTCATCCAGTACAAGTTTAAAAAATTATTTGAACTTGATTGGATAAATAGAAAGTATTTTATTAACGATTGAAAATTTGAACAATATATATATATATATATATGTTACGGCAAAGTAAGAAATGCCGGACGTTTTTAGACAAAGTATGAAAAAGGTTATGATAAGATAATAAGGATATCATATCAATGACTTACATTCCTAAAAGTACAAATTACAAAATAATGAGACTGCCATTAAAAAAAATTATTCAAAATATGTAAAGGGAAATTAAAAGGTTGTACCAAACAAAATTTTTCTTTCTTATTAAGGAAAACAAAATCTATATAAATAAAAATGAATGTGTGTGTCTTTGAGTCTCTCATGCCTTCTTAAAACGCTCATCCGATTGATTGTGATGAAACTGTGGAAAATGGTTAGACGTATGCCAGCGAAGATTTCTGAGTCAGTAAAATTGACCCCTAAGAGGGGGCAATATCCCTAAGAGGTGTTAGGAATAAACATTCCCGTTTTTGATCTATTAGACCTACAAACTTGAAAATTGGTATGCATGTTTCTTTCAAGGATTAGACGTCCGCTACAAAGGGGGGTTTGGCAAAAATGAATCCTTAGGGGTGTTGCGGGGGCTTAAGTGGTGATATAGATAAGTATTCCGGTTTTTGAACTATTGAACTTAAAAGCTTGAAATTTGGTAGGCCTTTTCCGTTTATAAAGTTAAGATTTGCTACACAAGGGTTTTTACAAAAATTGAACCACTTGGGGTTCAATTTTGCCCTTAAGCCCCGAGAGCGTAAGGAGCGTCATATATAAATATTTCCGTTTTTAAACTATAAGACCTATATTCTAGGAATTTGGTAGGCCCGTTTCGTTCATGGACTAGAGATCTGCTATAAAATTGCTTTGAAAATGGAAGCGAAAAGTCGTTGTGAGGGCTTAAGGGGTGTTATAGATAAATATTATCGTTTTTGAGCTTTTAGATGAACAGACTTGAAATTATGTTGGCATGTTTTGTTTAGTTGAATATAGATCCACTAAGAACGGATTTTACGGAAATTGAGTCCGATTGGAAGGAGCGGGGATTTACCATGACTTATATTTATAAATAAAATTTGTTGTCTATTTACTACTTACCGTAGTGAAATAAAAAATGCATGTTACATTTGTTGACTGGAAATTCGCCAAGAAAAGAATTTTACGGAAATTGACTCCTATGGGGGAGAAGGAATCTTCTGCTTGGCGTATTGATAAAAATATCCTTTTTCAAATAACTAGACCTTCAGTTATGAAATTTGGTATGTAAGCCTCTGTTGTTGAATTGAAAGTGTTTGTTGAACGAAGCTTACAGGAATCGACTCTCAAAGGTGGTTACTAGAGCTTATTGATAAATAAATTCCGTTTTGATGTATTAAATTTAGAGCTGAAATTTGGCTAGCATGTTTATTTTATTGAGTAGAGATCCACTAAAAATGGGTTTTGTGTAAATCACTTCAGAGGGGTTACGAGAGATTAAAATATAATTCTACTTCAATTTTAGAAATTATTTGGAAGTTCTGTCCTTTTTCAATTCCTACTATTAGCTTGCTCTCTCTATATGTTTATTTTGTTCAAATTTTCAATTTTTCTGGCAAGGTTCACAAAAATGGATGTACAGTTCAATATCATAATGTGTAACATTTTTGTATTTAGTTGAAAGTTCTTTCAGAATTCTATCACATCCCCAGAATCCGGATGTGAATTTTGCTCTTGGCAAAATTAAATTCCTACAACAAGTTCGCATCGTCAGAGCTCAGGTACATCCATCTGGGAAGGAAACTGGGTATGAAAATTACCGGTGGCAATTGGTATCGCCTACATGGTGCCACACTGAAAAGGTATACTAGCCCCTGGAGAATGTACTAGGTCTGCAAATGGTAAAAATACCAATCTGCAGCCCCTTTGGGGGGAAAAGAATCAGTGACGTAATACTGTGTACAGTAGTTCTTCCCAACATTGTTATCTTCCTAACCGGTCAACGTTAGATAATTTTACGGTGGCCCGCTGAGGGTGGGACGTTGATTATTTATATTTTAAATGGTTTTGGTTTTATAATTTAATTGTACTTAACCATGCCTTTAGAATAAAATTCAGTTGCACCAAAAATAAATATAAAATGATTTTACATAAATATAAAGTGATTTCCATGGAAAGTCACACACACACGAGAAAAATACACTCCAGTAAATAAAATGGAAATAATTTAATGCTCTTTATTATAATAATAAAGAGCATTAAATTCTCTTCAAACTTCTCTTAATAATTTAATGCGCGATACCCTTTGATCAACAGATTAGGGGTTGAAACCACTGTTTTATGGTACTGACGCCTTCTTTAACAGGTTAAATGAGTTTGCTTATATTTTCCGCAAACATCACATGGTAGCTATTCAGCAACCAGTAGTCCCTTAGTTAATTCTTAGAAGTCATTTTTGCATTTTGTATATGAGTTATTAACTTTTAGTAAGTAATTTCAGTTAAGAAAAAACTTTTTTTTTGCAGCATCAACTCGAATTTTGGGCAACTAGTCGTCGAATAGTTGTTTCATGTCTATAGACACTGGGTCGACAACCTTTTAGCTGTTGCGTGTCAAACCGGTCTACCAATATAATTCATTGAACCACACTAGAGCAGTTTGTTGAGTAGTGCAAAGTGCCACTGAGAATTGTACCACGTGCCACATGTGGCACGTGTGACATTGGTTGCCGACTCCTGCTATATACCATGACTCCTTCTCCAACACTATAGTTTGTCCTTCATTTTCAGGTAGCACAGGAAAGAACCAATTTTTGTTGAACAAGTTTAAGTAAAATTGAGTATTTTGACATTTCCGAACAAACAGCAATTCTACTACTAACAAATTCTGAGCCTGAGACAAGCGTTAAAAGTTTCGTGTCTTGCCACGCAATATTCGAAACGAATCAGAGATGTATTTCATACTTTTCCGGTTTCTCATTAGGCATTCTATAGAATGCCTAGGCAATGTGTGAAATAGGAATCATTTCATACATTGCCGGCTAGATTTAGGCATTCTATACAATGCCTAGGCATTGTATAGAATGCCTGATTTCATACTTTGCCGGTAACATAAATATATATAGGGACAGAGTGAGCTAATAGTAGGAATTGAATTATGGCAGAATTATTCATTTATATTTATAAAATTATCTAGAAGGATACGTATGCAAATGAGCCTTTCTCAATGTATCACTAAAATTCTCAGTTTAAAAATTTTTCTACAAAAAAATGAAATATTTTCTCGTTTAAATATTTTTGAAAATATTTAGTCTCCATAAAAATAAGGGTATAAATCACATCTAAACATTTGTGTTTTATCAATGAGCTGTTATGTAAAATGTTAAAATTTGTTCAAAAATAAAATAGTTGTAGTTGGGTTTTGAAACTGTATTCAAAAATTAACATTGTAACAATAAATAAGTCAAAGATCGTTAAACATAATAGTCCATATCTTCTGAAATGCTTCATTTTTAAAGAAAATATAATAACTTTATTTAATAAACATGAAAATACATTGTGTATTATTAAGTGGTCAAGCTAGTGGTCAAGGTAATGGACTCGTGACTGGGGTGTTCTATAAATATATCAATTGTTATAGTTTCTAACTTCTATTCCGAAATGCTGAGTTAATGTAAAACTGTAGTATAAATCACACCACGCTTTTACCCCAATGACATTAATTTTCTAGTTCATCATTTTATTCTTACATTAAGAATTATTTTTTTACTTTTTTGTTCGAATCAGTATAAAAGCGTGTTCTTTAGTTTTTTTTAAAACTATAATTTATTTTTCATTTTTTAGTTCGCTCTACAATAAAAGCGTGTTTTTTTAGTTTTTCAAACTATCATTTACTCAGTGTTGAATTTATCCTTGAGTTTGATATTTGGAGCCGGAATTACGTGGCTGCTGGAATTAGTCTTGCTCTTCAATGGATATTAATTAACGGGTCTGAAATGTATTTATTCTCTCCGTTTACGGGGCCTCGAATGAGTCCCATATCGTTATATTAGATTCCGTCTCTATAGAACAGTCAAACAATTAAAAGTGTGTTGAATAGAAAAAGTTCGAATTAAAAAAATTTCATGTACCATGTTTTTATAATAGACTAAAAAGTATAAAAAGTTCCTCCTTTTCTTTTTTTCTTCTTTTTTCACATTTTTATGCATTGTCGTCTACTTCTGAGCTATGGTCCAAATTTCAAATCTGTAACTCATCGGAAAGTCACACAGTTTAATCAATTACAAAATTCCACCCACACAGACATTCAAGAAAGCGAGTTAATAATAGCATGATAATATTAAATGCCATTTTTACTATCCGCTTTTAAACATATTGCTTTAATGTTAATTCGTATCATCACTTCTAAACGTATTACTTTATAAAAATAAAAAATATTTAGGAGTTAGAAGATAAATTATCCCCCCCCCATGCACGAGCCTTTTTTTAATTTCATTTTCAGAAAAATGTTTATATTATGGTTAGCAATTGCTAACACACACCCACTCTCCCCTTTTTCACATAAAAAACACTTTTTTTGTTTGTTTTATTTGTAACAATCACAAGTGTATTTTATACTTGCGTATAATTAACTTTAAATTAAAAACACTCGCTTAGGGTTACAACTAAATCTTTTAGTCGCTAAAGCTGGAATTAGTCACCAAATCTGGAAATGGTATATGGAATTAGTCGCCAAGTCTGAAAATGGTATATGGAATTAGTCGGCAAATTTGAAAATTATATGTGCAACAAGTTGCCAAATCTGGAAGTGGTATATGGAATTGTCTCCAAATCTGATTATCACTATTCCTGACGATCCTGATAAGGACAATGGAACAAAATTATGAAATTATTGTATTGTCATCGGTCCTTGACAAGTGGGCAAAATTTCGAATTAATCCGATCTTTTAAAGTGGGTAAAAATCGAGTTCTAAGATTCCGTTACATACAAGTGAAACTTATAAAAGCGTGTTAATAAAAGGATTGCTAGAATTGTAGCTTTTTGGAGATTATTGCATTATTTCGAAGCAACACCACTGCTATTGGTTTCGTAAATTTTAATTTTGAATTGGTACCTTAGAACGATCATAAAACCTGAGTTGGCACTCCTCTGCTCATTTCTGTACCACTTTAACGTGAGAATTTTCGTCACTTGAAGGTTTTAACGTCAACAAGTATGAAAGTCACGATGTAAAAAGAAACGCATTTAATGTCATATTTAGAAAACCTAATTTTAATAAGTTTTACCAATGCTTTGCATTATTGTATTCAATTACTTGCGACGCTTTTTTAAAAAAAATGGAGATATGGGTTTTTTTGTGATTTTTAGATTTATTTAGAATATTTTAAGAAAAATATGCTAAAATTAAGAAGAGAAAAAGAAATTGTTACTACTGAAATTGGAAAAAATTGGTAAAATTTTACAAAATTTTTCTAAATGGGGCACTTTTTGGAGTATAAGTTTATGAACAAATTTTCACTTTTTCAATTTTTTGTATTGTTTTGCTATTATTTTTTGAAATGACGTTCTGGATAAGAGATATTTTATATTTTACAAAAACTAGAGCTCGTTATCTTAGTTGTTATATGGAATTGCTTAAAAAAAGTGATTATATTCACATAAGAGACTGTAAATTGTGAAATAAACCAGTGATTGCAAAATATGAAGGTTAAAACACTTCTGCTTTTATACAGAACAAACCAAAAAATTTCAGTTAATTATTTTCAAAACTTTTTGCGCAATCTCTGTCCCCGTTTGAGCATTTTTTTTTTAAAAAGGAAAAAACATTTCAAGTAAAACGCATTTTATGGTTTGACATTGTGCTTAAAGTAGTGACATTTTCTTTTACTAAAACACTTGTACTTTTTTCTCAAGTGAATGGAAAATAATAAACTTGGTATTTTTAAAAGCTAATAAGATGGTCTGTCTATAAAATAAAATTTTAAAAATTTGTCAGTTTTCTACAAAATTCACAATTTAAGGATAGTCGGATACCTTATACTAAAACATAATAAAATAATTTTAATGCTGTTAGATAAGACGTTTACATTCATTTTCTTTATTGAAAATATTATTTTCATGTTTTTTTATTTTTATAGTTGAATATCAAAGTATTTTGGCAGGAGCAGCCATTTAAAATTTAGAAAAAACCTTGAAGAGGATAATATTTATATTTTTTTCTCTAAAATTGAATTTCTTGAGTTTCTGTAAGACGCAAAAATCATAAAGAAGAAAAAGGAATGCATTTCATTTTATTAGACACACGTGACAAATAAGGGTTTTGCACAAAATAGTTCTTTGCTTTTATCCTTTCACACATTACGGAAAAAAAAGGGAAATCCTAAATCATAAAACTCCAAAAGAAATATTGAAAATTCATCCATGCCTTACAGCCATGAAGGAAGAAACTTGGATTTTTTTACTGTGGAGCTTCTGGAATTCCTTTTTCGAGCCTGAAATTGAAACATTTTTGAGGTAGGGGAACTTTTTTTTATATAAAGTGGCTTTACTTTTTTATATGATTTTGATTAGAAAATAAGGTGATTTAATCTTATTTTTGATAATTAGAGCATCTTATATTGTTTTAGAGGTTCAAACAGTTTTTCTAATTGTTTAACACTATGAATGAGAGTTATATATTTACCATAATGTAATAGCTAAGAGTGTTCATAATTTGAAACCAAATCCATCAATATTAGGTTCTTTATGAAACATTAATTTTTTCCATCTTTTAATGACCTCTGACCTTTTATTCTTCTTAATAACAAAATTCAGATAATTTAATACTTTGTAGGTTCATTTTTTCTAGTAATATTATGTTAAATTATTTTGAGGGTTGAGAGGATTTATAAAAAGAAATTTTTAGGTGCCAAATTTTGTTTTTTTGATGCGAAGTACTAGGGATGATAAAATAAAAGGTTATAAGCCGTAGCATTTGAAAACTACATATTATGTAGAAATTTTGCTTCTCCAGAGTGGAGACAAATGACGCTACTTGTCATACAGCTTTTTGCGGGTAGGTAGTGAAAGTTTCCAGATTGTTCAGGACGATTGAAATAACAAGAGCTTAGCAAATTTGTCTCGTTTGGAAGTGCAGCTATGATTCGATTTTTATGGACAAAGAATGTGTTCGCATTTGACATTCACAGTCAAATCCTAGAAGTATATGGCGAAGAAACAATGAGCAGACAACATGTAGAGAAATGGTGCCTTACTTTTCAATTAGGCGCGGACAGGATGTAGGAAACCACAATATGGTAGGGAGTGGCCAGCCAAGTTCTTCAACAACAGAAATCAACACGGCACGAATTGACGAAATGATTCAAAATGATCGGCGGGAAACTCTGAGTGAAATCTTGTCAGAGTTGAGACTGAACTATGGTAGCGTGCAGCATATTGTTTCTGATGTGCTGCGATATTTCATGACAGTGCTGTGAAAACATCCACCGAGACCTGACTCAATGAACAGGAACCTGATTTCTACCAAGACGGGTTAAACAAGTTGGCTCTGAGTTCTTATAAATGCCTGAATAGACTTGATGTTTATGTCGAAATGTGATAGGCACGTATGCCTCTTAATTTCCTGTTTAGCGCGTTTTTCACGTAGTGGAACAAGAGCGCTATTAGGACGCAAATTTCGTCTTCGTTCCATATTTTGTCGTACCTTTTTCTCAGCCAATAAGCAACCAATTGACATCGGTTTTTCGGCATTGGGTAGCATTTGTGCCCTAGATGAGCCAAATCATATTTAAATTTTCCCATAGTTTTTCCGAATTTTCCTACAAATTTTCCTGAATTTCGCTAGTTTATAACAAAATTTTCTCAAATTTTACCTAGTAAATTTGTTTGCAAAAAGTTAAAAAAAAATCTACCTGCATTTTGGAGGAAATCTTCACAAAAATGAGGAAATCTTCACAAAAGAAGTTCAGAAAACTAGTATAAAAGGCTCTGATTTTACTCTTTTAATTTAATTCTTTTTTTTAAACAGCAAAGTGTTAAGATATATAGTGTGAAGCGAAAATAGTTTTTTGAAAACTATTTTCGTAGTACATTTAGAGTACATTTAGTATAGTAGTACATTTAAAGGAGTGGTACAGTGCACACTACTTTCTGTTAGTAAAAAGTTCATTAGTTGCATTATTGTAAAATACAGCATGTGAAAAACGCCCTAAAATTACTTGGCCATGCCAATGATTGATATCTTGTTATATTTTCTGTCGATTGTTAATAAATATTTCTTTATTTGACTTGTAACTTTTTTTCGGATCAACCTTTGTAGGTTTCAAACCACCCACTGGCAGCTATTCAAATATAGGATATCTTATGTGTTTTGCATTTTTTTAAAAATCGCATAACATTCTACTAATTTTATGAATAACATTTCGTAGTAACTGTGATACTAAAAAAAACAATTGAATGCTATTTTTGGGTCCCTGTATATTTGTATGGAGTAATACTTTTCTCTTTCTATCTGTCTCTATATTTTTTCAAATATGAGTGAATGAATGCTTACAGTGCATTGTTCAGCTACACGAAGGTTATTGGAAACGGTATATATATATATATATATATAAATGGATGTTTGTACATACGGCCTTGCTTCACTCCAACATCGTTCAAACGATTGAAAAATGTCATGTATTTTTTATGGAGAAGATTTTTGTGCTATCCTCTTTGTTGCAGCTTCCCCCCAAGTGGTGCTACATCATATCAATTTCGACACCGTTCAATCAATTGCCAAGTTGCCAACATGGTCACCAAAAATGATGCCAACTAGGCTCAATTCGCCAACAATTCGATGTTTCCATTGAATCGCCATTATAATGTAGGGAACGGCTTTACTTGAGAATTTTAACATAAAACAAGTATAACAAGAAGTAATATTAACGTATTACATATTCAGGAGCTAATGTAAATAGTTTTAACCAACTTCTGGGTACTGGAAACGGTGAAGTAGAACTGTATTCCAGTGCACAATGTATCAAATTGCCAGACAATTTCTATACTGTTGTTCAGACAAAAAATGAACTAATTGAGAGTGTCCTCCCAGATATACAGAATAATTAACCAGATAATGATTGGCTCTATAATCGTGTTATTTTAGCAGAAAAAAATGTTGATATATATTGACTAAATAAATTTCAAGATACGGCCAGGTGATCTAATGATGAAATTTTTGTTGACGAAACCAAAACCGTAAATTTTTCACCTGAACTTTTTTAATTCTCTAGATTTACCAGGAATTCCACTACACAATCTTTGGCTGAAAATTGGTTTACCGGGGTTATTCTGGTGCGTAACTTTAATCCCCCTTGATTATGCAACGGTACACGTTTGGTCATCAAAAGAATTACCAGCAATTGTTCTTAAAGCAACCCTTTTAACTGGAAAGTTTAAAGGTAAAATTGTTCTGTTGCCACGTGTTTCACTGATAGAGTCAAAGTCTCTAATAACATTCAAAAGGCTTCAATTCCCAATTCGTTTGACTCTCCCGATGACCATACATAAATGTCAAGGCTAATCAATGTCCATTTGAAGCTTGGTTTTAGAAAATCCCTGTTTCTCGCATGGGTAACTATATATTGCATGCTCAAGTATGCAGAAATCGTCAAATCTACTAGTATTTTTATTAGCAAAAGACAGGTTAATGAAAAATATTGTGCATCGATTAGTAATTAATTATATTAAAAATATTTATTGTTACAATTTAAAATGATAAAAATAACATAAAAAATTGCTAAAAATCAACGTTATTTACCTCATTTGTAAAAATTAATTCTCTTCATATGTTTTACTTAACTTTGTAAGTAGTTCATATATTATATTGTACTCAAATAGGTGATGAAAAACAATGCAAAATTATAAATATCATGATGTTTTATGCTTAATTTCATCTCTTCGAAAATATAAGCGAAGACTAATTTGGCTGTATTGAATAACGATTATATATTTATTTACATATTATTGTTTTCGATTTTTATTGTAATTTTTACTCCCCTATTTTCTGAATAAAAAGCTTTTTTTTTCATTCTTCTTTCTATTGAATTATTACCATGATTTGAATTTACTTAATAAATTTTTCACGCTTTCTATACATAAAATCCCATTAAATTTTTAAAACTGGTTTTCATATTTTTTGCTTCAATAAAATTTGTGAGTCTATTTTTTTTTATTAATCTTTTTTTATTATCTCTTTTCGGATGTTTTATGATAAATACATTTTTATCGTACTTTGCTTTAAATATCAAATAATATTTAATTCACTTGTATACACCTCATCATTTCTCGGAAGCTTTTTAAAAATATTTTATTAGCTAAAAAAGCAATTTTCAACTACACCTTTAACAGAATTCGTGTACATGGTGATTTATTTAAAATTTGATTATTTTTTTCCCAAGTCTAATTTAAACGAAAGGAAAAAATGAAAAAAAAATTCGATTTCAGTTTGCACAGCTTCCAATCAAGGCAAAGTATTGTGAGTGTGATTTCCCTTTCCCGTAACTAAATTTAGAACTGTAGAATGATGATACAGGAATAGAATTTCTTAGATTGAAATGGAAGTTTTATTTGAAGACCTCTTACTGAGATTGCTCTTTTCGTAGAAGTAAGTGATTTTTTCGAAGCTCAAATAGCTCGTTGATGAAGTGGTTCGGAATATGTGAAGTAGTAGCGATGATTTAAAGAAATTCTTTTTTTTTTGTCTCTAGATTTATTCACTATCATTGAGGTTCTAAGTATCTTAAATGAAATGCACCCCCTCCCCCATTGATTTGCTTTAATTTTCTTTCATTTATATGAACTTTAATTTTATGGCTGCATTCTCAAAAGCTTTAATTAAGTAAATATATGATTAACATGTAGTTAGTAATAGCAATTTTTTCCTGCAGTTTTTTAATGCTTTCTTCGAAAAATACGATTAAATATTATTAAAATGCACATAAAATTGATCGAAACTTAAAAACAATGTTAAGGAGTTTATATATGTTTTTGTTTCTTATCCCCTCTGATCAACAGTAACATCAGATTGAGGATTACGAAATTCATCATGGTAAGGGGCTGATTTACGCCTGTCGTTAACCGCAGCTTTGAGTACTATACAAAATGGGCTATTCATTAATGGCATTGACACTGCTACAAAAGAAGTCACAAACTCTAGCGATCTATAACTATTTAGCATGGGCCCTTCTTTTTCAAATGCTTGCTTTTGAAAACAAGTCCGCGTAAAGCCGAAGTCAAAGTTCGCATTAGAGTTATTTTTTTATATTTTTGTTCTGCGGAAAAAAGGATAAATGTAACAATGGAGTAACGAATTGTTGAGAAATTTCTAATGAAACTTGGAAAACCCGCTACTGAAAATTATACATTAGTGAAAGAAGTATATGGAAATGAAAGTTTATCATGTAGACGTGTTTTTGAGTGATTTAAACGTTTTCAAAATAGCCGAGAAGATGTTGAAGATGATTCACGCCCGAGTCACCCTTTCACGTCAAAGACGTATGACAATATCAAAGAATTCGGTAGTCTCCTTCGATTTGACCATCGGTTAAGTATTCATGCGATTGCTGAGACTGTCGGGGTTGACAAAGAACCCATGTGGCAAATTTTACATAACAAATTTGGCATACCAAAAGTGTGTGCTTAAATAGTGCACAAAATTCTCATGTCTGAATAACAAAAAACTCGCAAAAACGTCAGTAATGGCAATTTTAATGCACATTGAAAGGGACCCAAAATTATTGAAAAGGATAATTATATGTGAAAAATAATGTTTTTTTTAACTTATGATTCTGAAACGAGGCTCAAATCCATGCATTAGAAGAGCTCAATTTCACCGAAAGCCGTGCTCGAATCAGCAAATTAAAATTCAAAGAAATGATGATTGTTTTTCTTTTCTAATATTTATGGGACTGGGTAGATTCCTGAACGCCAAATTATTACTTTATATTACTACCTTCACGTTCTTGCAAAGAATAAGAAATAAACTTCCCGAATTGTGAAAGGACAAGTCATGGAGATTCCCCACCAAGACGTTGCGCTGGCTGAATCCGCGTTGTCTGTGAAGGCCAAGTACAGCATCCCAGTGTTAGACCGATTTATTTGTTGAATCTTGCACCAAGCGAGTTCCATCTGTTTCCGAAGGAGGAGTCTTCATTAAGAGGAGTAAGATTTGAGTCCGTTGAGAGAAGCTATAAGAGAATGACAAGGGCCTAAATTATGCTATATATGGTCCCTGTTATTTTTTTAATTTTCAGTTCAATCCTTGTTGACAGGATGTCTGAAATTTCTTAAGGAGGGTGCGTCTTTGCACCCCTTGTGTTCGTTGGACTCATAAAATATCTAATCATAGCTTTACGGAAACGTTCACCCTACCAACGAATTAGTGGCAATGGTAGAAAAGAGTTCGGAAGAAATAAGTGGCTCAATTACACTATATATGGTCCCTGTTATTTTTTTAATTTTCAGTTCAAACCTTGTTGACAGGATGTCTGAAATTCCTTAAGGAGGGTGTGTCCTGGCATCTCTTGGGTTCGTTGGACTCGTAAAATATCTATACTTAATGTTCCACCTTAAGTTGGCAGCGTTGGAAAAGGTAGGAAATGTCCACTTTTCAATCCGCTTGAAAAATAGCTCCAACTATTTTTAGAATTTAAATTAAAGCAAATGCATATAGAAAACTGTTAAAAAGTATCATGTGTTATAGAAATTGTGGGTTTGAAGATATATTTCAAGTTAAACACATCTTAAAAGCATTTGTTCTTTAACTCCTGTGAATGAATACAGCTGAAAAACTGCAACTTGATGGAGTTAACATTTGTCTAAAAACCTGATTTCAAGATTACATGCTTGGCGGAGTTCTGAAACATTCGAGTGCCAACTCAACGCCATTCGCTTTGCGTCTTTGCTACGAGAATTTTACACACTTGAGTAAGCCCGTGCAACTCCAGGCAATGCAGTTAGTTATATTTATAAAAAAAGGTTGATTTAATATTTTAAATCACCTTATTTGAGTATAAATCAAATTTCACATTTTTGTAGACAATGCTCTTAAAAATATGCATTATATTAAGAGCTCCTTATCTTTATAACCGAAGTATCTTAATGTAAATTTTTATTGTGCTATGCTTTCGCTTTAATTCTGAACGCTTCCAACATGAAGTGTTAACTATGCGTGTATATATAGTTTGATTTATGAATACCTAATAAAAGAGTAATTGTCCCTTTAAAAACTTATGATGGAACTTTTTTACAATAAATACAGGTCTAAATTTCAAAATAAATCATTTTTGTGTTAAATAATTATTTTAAATTTATTTTTTTCTTAAAAGTTATGCTTATATTGAACTGAAAGGATAAAGTTTTCATATAATGTCAGTAACATAATTTTTGAAATATGCATCGAGATATTTTTTTCAGAAAAACTGTAAATTTTATTAATGATGATAAATTTTTCAAATTAATACTCCAGCATTCTATTATATGCTTCTGTATATCTTAAGTTAACGTACATAAACGGCATTTACATGTAACGTAAATAATTATTACAAACTGATTTAAAATTGTAATAACTGAGTAAAAGCGATTAATTCTTTATAAACAAGATAAAAATTTGTATTTTATAAACGGATGTTATAAATGAACTTATAAAATTAAAGATATATGAGTTGCTTATTTTAAAAGTGACATAAATCGCTTAAAAATGAAGTTAATGATAGCATGAATTACAATTTAATGGTATATTTTTATTTTAAAAAATTGCAATCAATATGTTGAAAACTATTAAGATTTTGTTCGAGAAAAGTTTTGCTAGCTAATTTTAAAAAAAACAACAGCTTATGCAATTTTAATGAACAAATTTTTAATGAGCATTTTTTTGCTCACCAAATATGAGGAATTTTGTTTGTTTTAGTCCCACTCTTCTCCTAGAGTAACCCAGCAGTGGCTGTGATTGGGTCATTGTAACCTTCCTAGCGCTGCCAACTTAAGGTTGAATGGAGTATAATAGTATTTTTCCACGAAAATATTCACCCAATCAATGAATTAGTGGCAATGGCAGAAAAGAGTTTGGCCCTTTAATATTGGCGTAGCATGGTGGAAATTATAATGGACCACACTCGAAATTCACGGCAGAAGTATGCAGAAAACCATGTAGAAACAGAAGCCAAAATATCGCAACACAAAAGATGGAGCCCCTTTTCTCCCTGCTCTTCTTCTTTCAGATAAGTGTTTTTTTTCTTTTTTTTGTAAATTCTCAACGCTCTTAAGCTTCTAAATGAACGTAAAATTTAATTATTAATGTAGAGTCTTATTTCATAGTAAAATTAAGTAAAATTCTTAATGATGCGGATGTAATTAATATGAACCTGAGTTATATGATGTTAAAAAGTTCACATCAAGAAAAAGTGGCACGAACTCCAAAGAAGCTGACAGAAGATTTCCAGAATTCTCTTGGATATTCGCATAGAGTGTTGTAGGGATAGAGGAATTGTATATATATTGAAGGGAATAAGAAGTAAATATATATATGCATGAAATCAAAAAATGTTTTGTAGTACCAGTCTCGTTATTTAAGGTATCCGAATACTAAATTTTGCCAAAAATTGGCTTATAAAATAAAATTTTCCATCTTATTAGCTTGATAAAAACACTAAGTTTATTATTTTCCGTTCAATAGAACAAAAACTACAAGTGTTTTAGTAAAGGCAGATGCCACTACTTTAAGCGAGATGTCATTCTTTAAAACGCGTTTTACTCGAAATACATTTTTTTTTTGAAAATGCTCAAACTGGGACACCGATTGCTCAAAAAGTTTTGAAAATAATTAACTGAAATATATATATATATATTTTGTGTGTTCTGTATAATAGTAGAAGTGTTTTAAACTTCAGATTTACCATTCACTGTTCTATTACAAAATTTACAACCCCTTATATGAATATAATCACTGTTTTTTTTAAGAAATTTCATATAATAAAAAAGATAAACTGGTTCAGTTTTTTTTTTATCCTTTAAGGTCATATCACACACAGAAATAAATAACTTAGCAGCACATCAGAATTGAAAGATAAGACAAAACATCATCTAACACGGAATAATACAACAGTCTCGACACAAAATACTGTGTATTTTCATGCATTTATTTTTTCTAAACACGAAACGAAAATTGCAATATGAAAATGTTTTCTTCTGGGAATGACCAAAAAAAAAAAAAAAAAAAAACCAGCCATGTGTGTGCAAGTTAGATTTTACAAGGATGTTAGAGAACATTTCTGTATTATTGAACTGCCCCCCTGTATCATCGAAAAAATTCGTTGCAGTACATGATGATAATGTGTACACAGCCTCAATTATGGCAGACAAATACATTTTGGAGTTTGTTCGAAACCCAAAAAATATCATTGATGCAGATTTTGACGCCGAAATTGCAATGAGGAAGATCATGAAAATTATGTGCAGTTATTCTGACGCACATTTTAATGGTGAAATGAATAATAAAATGGACGTCATCGAACAATAAAATTTGATGCTAAAAAAGGACAATGCAAAGAAAAACATCATTATTTTCCAAAAAATGAATTAATGCTTTATATTTCAAGAAACTTGAAAATTTTGTATTAAACTTAATTAAATTCTTGTGAATGTTTTATTTTCATTTTTTTATGAGATACATGCATATATATATAAGTAAAATGTACTCTAATAAAAATTTAATTTTGTTGATTATTATTTTTTTTTTTGCAATATCCCTTATGAGGAAATTTTCTTAAGACGAAAAAATATTTCAGTCCCCTCAGTTTCGTCGATTTTTACTTTATTTGTTTCATCTTTGTCAAATTTTTTGTGTGTATATATATATAGCCACTGCTCTGTTTCCTTTTTATTCTGCCTACAAAATTGCCTCCTTTTTCATACTTGTATAATTGTGAAATCGTCTGGAGGCTATTGCCGATATATTTTATGTTTAGGCAATTAAAAGAAAGCGTATACAAAAAAACCCTGGTATTTATGACAGACTGAATACTGGAAATGAACTGAGGAATGCAATAAGTTGTTGTTGTTGTCTTGTCCTTCCAGAAGGGAAAGGAATGAAAATTGCCATTGCCTGTGAGACAGGTTGGACTTCTTAACGATAGATGGCGACGCCACCTATCTCCACCTCCACAATTTTGGCATGGAACTGAAGGGTAGGGAAATATTCTCCAGCACCCTGCACTCGTGGTTTCTGCTGCGATCGCCCACAAGACTTTCGGACACACTGATTTAACGAGCACGTACTCCGTGTGTACTCGGTGGTATTTAGTGGCATCGGGCATCGAACCCAGGCCCTCCGGTCTGGAGTCCGATGCTTTAACCACTAGGCTACCCACGGCCCTAATACAATAAATCATCAATGCAAGTGGCCACAAGGGACGATTACATTTTTTTTAGAAAGGGGTGAAAATTCAATTTCTGCCATCAAACAAACGTTTTGCCTTCGATTCTAAGCTGTACCCGATTACAGTAGCTTCAACACTGGGAAAAGTGTGCGGCTTAGATTCGAGTAAATAAGGTAATGGAAGACAAATTTGTCGAAATTTTTATGTCATCTTATAACAAACACTCATAAGGTATTTTATTTCTTTCAAATAAACATTATTTAAATTAATATGAAATTCTAATTTTTTTAACGCTAATTCCTTATTTATAGAGCTATCATTTAAAGTTCTACTAAGCATTTATAAAGCACCCGTTAACTTTTGTCTTACTTTTGGTGTTTGCATGTACGCCAAAATATGCGATACACAAATTCAACAAAATCAGATTACAAGAAAAACAATTTTAAGGAATATAAATAACTTAAAATGACTAAAAGTATTAAAAATTATGTATTTAATAAAAATAATTTTTTTTATTTTTGTAAATAATAAAATAATGGCTAAACAATAAACTTCTATTTTGATTGTTCAATGTTATTTTCTAAGAAATCGTTAATTAATTTTCATATTATTGTCTACAATTTTTTTTTTTTGTATGAGGGTATACTTTGTAGTTATAAGATACGAAAATTATAAATTCTTATTTAAACTATTTGCAAAACAAAATTCATAGTTTGACAGTTTAAATCCAGAATTTTGTAAATCAAATTTGTCTTCGTATAGGAAAGTTTAATAATTTCTTCATCATAAAGAGAATCGATTTCTTAAAATGTCTTTAACTAGTCTAACTATGAGAAGAATAAATAAAAATATACTCAATACCAAAACATTGAAAATAAAGCATTTCTTTGAAAAATCAAAGCGGAAAAAGAAAGAAAATGTTCAGGCGTTTTATTTTATATAAAAATAAATTCACCCCACCTCTTTATTTCAAAAGTTTTCACAAAAAATTGCACTCTTTAAGAAATTCACGCTTTTAGTAAAAATATAATTTTTATGAGAAGTTTTTTGCAAAGCAAATTTCTTTCTCAGAAATATCTTCTATCAGATTAAAAAATAAGGGGAAAAAATTTGAGCAAGCATTTAAATTGAATAACCAATTTTTAAAATCATAAGTGGAAAAGGAGAAAATGTTTCATTTTTTTTTCTCTTTCATGTTCTCATCGTTGAAAGAAATTTTTATCCTTAGAATAAAAGTGAAAAATTCGTATGGATCTGTTTTTGACGAAATATTATTACAGTTATTAGGAAGAAAAATATGATAATTATATGCCATTTTGAAACTGCTAAAAAGAGGAATTCTTTTGCAATTTTCTTTATTGCTTTTATTCACTTTTGGAATTATTGAACTCAGAAAACAACATTTAGGAGCGAAAATAATTTGTAAAAGCTTATGAAGATTTTACCACTGGTTATTTCTGTATACACAAATTTGAATTAGAAATGAAAAAGTTTGATTTGAAATAGCTAAGCGATATTTATATCTTGAAACAGGCAACTTATGCTCTTTTCTCAACAGCAGAAATCTCTATGTAGGAAAACTGAATTGTACTGGATAAGTTCGCTTCTTAGTGAGAACATAAAGAATAAGATTATGACAAAAATAGAAAATGTTACTAGATTTGCTAGATTGGTGACTTTGTCACACTTGATGAGAAATTCGGCGAAAAATACGATGTTGCCTGGGAATCATCGAGAAGGTTCTAGCGGGCTTTAAGGCTTTTCAGAGAGAACTCAATGAATAAGATTATGGCAACCATAGAAAATGTTACTAGACTCACTAGAACCGTGACTTTATCACCCTTGAGGATAAATTTGGGGAAAAATACGATGTTGCTTAAGAACCATCGAGAAGGTTCTAGGGTTTGTGTTTCTAGAATTTACCCTGATACTATGCAAGGACTATTGAAACAGAGTTTTCAATTCGGAAATGATTCGAGATAAGAACCTGCTTTTGTGTTAACTGTGACAAGAGACAGACTTTATTTATATGAATTACTGCTAGAGGATTGTTCTAAAAATCCGTTTATGGAACGCTGTAAATCTTGTTTACAACGAGTACGTTTTAGATTATTGTAAATAATCTGTTATAATTATTCTTTTTGTATACAAGCCAATTTTTCTTCGTGAAGTCATCTATTCATCTTTGTTCCTTAATAAATCTTTTATTAATCAAATAATTGGAGTCATCAGCTGCTTTCCCCTTACGCAAATTTGCAATACATATAAGGCAACAGAAATTAAACAAGAATATGAGCGAAAACTATTGTAACTTTTAAAATTATATTCTTACGCTGAATACTGTAAAGCAGTGTTTCTCACACTTTCAATATTTGCGACCCAAATTTCGGTCATAATTTTCATCCCTTACAATAAATAACATTGTATTGATTGCAATAATAATGTACTTAGACACTCTAAAACTACAATATGAATTTGTAATGAGTGTCGGTTCCTGCTTCCCTCTAATCCCACTTGTCTATTCTCGGACCCGGCTAGATGTGTGGGAAGAACTGAATAATCAGTCGACATGGTTCACTTTAATTATTTTACTGTCACAAAAAATCAAGCACAATAATAATCCAATTAAGAATGTTAATCAGTATTCAGACCTCGAATGTGAGATCCATTAGCCTGGGAATAATAATACGGACCCTCAACTGATTCCACGATAACCTACATAAGCTCAATTTCAACTCCACCGCGCTCTAATAAGTTATTCTTTAACTTCTATTTAAATAAGGACACGATACCTGTACTCTTGTGAAGTCCTATTGTTGAGACCTTGAACGTTAAACTTTAACTGGATTCGATCATATCCGAGTGATCTACTCTTGGAATTCTTCAATTGATACTTTTATAAACGTAGATTTACACTAAAAAAACTCCCGTCCTCCACTCACCAACTAACTCTAAAAAAATCGCGAATACAGAATTTATATAACATACTTAATTTGCATAATCACGTTTTCTTACCTTCGGTAAAAGTTGGATGGTAAAAATGTTTCCCCAGAAGAGTCCCCAAGGGGTTAGTAAAAGACGCGTATAGATACGTCACACATTTTACTATAAACCGCATGAGTTATCAAGATAATTATTAAATTTTGTATATGTCAAGCCCATGGAAGTCACTCGCATTTTCTACATTTGCTTTTAATTTAATATTGTTAAATTGATTATCAAATATTTTGTGTAGTATTAATACATTTATAAGTATGTGATATGAGTGGGAATATGTATTTTATTTTTTATTATGTCAGAATGTATTTTGTTTTGCTTTCTTTCAGTAAATTGATAATTATTTTAAACATATTACTTTCGACTTTTCGAATGTTCGTGCTCCCACGTAAGGTTGTCACGCCCCCCGTAGGTGGGCGTGCCCCACAGTTTGAGAAACGTTGCTGTAATAAATACGTTTAAACATATTACAATTATACAATCTTGGAAATAAAAAAACAAATAATGTAAAAAAATTATTTTAGTTACTTTTTATTAAATAATTACAATTAATATAAATATGTATGAACATATGACAGAATATTAAGTGATAAAAAAGAAAGTGCTTTTCCATATATGGTGTTGGACTATTATATGTATTTTTGCTTACTATATATTCAATGATTGAATTTAATTATTCCAATACAAAACAGCATAGTAATTCAAACCACGTTCTCAGAAATTAGGTCATCCTTGGTGGGATTCGAACCCATGACCCTTGGATTAGAAGTCCAACGCGCTATTCATTGCACTACAGTGACACAACGAGAGATTTAACTTTTTATACATGGTGTTGGACAAAAGTTTGTGTTACTATTTTTTCGTTAATTAAATTTAATTAAGGAATTAACATTTGAAAAAACTGTATTAACATCAAGTATCTTCCACTACAAGATTAAAAAATGTATTTGAACTTGAGTGAATGAATGAAAGGTATTTTATTAACGGTTGAAAATTTAAACTATATATATATATATATATATCTGACTCTTTTGGTTTCTTCCATTTTAAAGCTCTAACTCTGTTTTCTAAATCTAGTTAATATACATTTCTACCATTTTTTTTATAGTTATGTTTCTTAGAACTGGTTTGTATCTTTTAGTTTTGTTGGTTGTATAATTTTGTCTCACTCTCTCTTTCTATATATATATATATATATATATTATCTATTTATTATATTATATTATATATATATATATGCGGTAGCCAAGGGGTCAAGATTTCGGAATATGGCTGACCTGTCATGAGTTCGAGCCCAGTACCACTAAAAGACCCACCGTATAGGGGAGCGATGATGCACGTTAAATCTTTTGAGCTCAAATGTTCTCCCGTTGGTGTGGTAGTCAGGAGAGGGGGCACCAGCTAAGGTGTCACCCTCGTCACTTGACCATGGTTCAAAATTACGAGGTCCGTCGCCAAAAGCCCTCGTGTAGCTGAACAATGTGATGTTAATATTTACTCCCTCCCTCACACACACATATATTTAGAAAGAGTGTGAACTAATAGTAGGATTTGAAAAAAAAGATATAACATAAATTAAAATATAAAGAAATGAAGCTTATTCAAAAGTAATATTTTCAGTCTTTTTGCGGAAGAGAATTTAGTTAACATTAAACACAAAACGTTTTAATTTAGTCCTCGCATACTTTTTTTAACTTCAAGTGTTGTATCAGCTCCACGATAATTACACGATAACAATCTCACAAATTTCGTGAAACGTTCCTTGCGTTTCTGGTCTTATAGTAAACTTAATAAAACTTGATATAAAGACTCAAATGCGTCGCAGCTGTTTTCATCGAGAACAAATTACAGATTTTATGAGACGGCAAACGGAATTCCACTCTACGACGTTCCTGTAAACGGAAGCCAATATTAATCTACTGTTGTCTAGTAATTCGCGTGCACTAATTGCTTATGTTAAGCTTGTTAATCGCATTCCATGAGTCTAAAATCTCATTATAAAGCGCTTGTTTTCGCTCTCTCAAAACCGTGAGAGCTCATATCCTGTTTCGTTATCATGAATGACAGCCGCATTCTGTTAAAGGCATTAGATCTTTATTAACAATGAGATAATTTGTATTCTGGCGTCACGAACACTGTATTACAATTTGTATGATACGCTTACAGTATCAGCTGCATGAGACTTTATATTATTCACATCATGTCGTTCTATATTATTCACATCATGTCGTTTTATATTCACGGGACATCTCTGATGTGAAACACATAAAGGTGACTGGCTACGTTCGGAGCCCTGGTTAAGAAAAAAGCATATAAATAGATAATTTTTTTTCTTATTCAGTGTCAGTTAGATTAGAATATGCTCTGATATAAAGCACTTAGAGGTGACTGACTACGTTCTGAGCCATGGTTTAGAAAAAAGAGTGTAAATAGATAATTTTTTTCTTATTTAGTGTCAGATTAGAATGTACTCTGATGTAAAGCACATATAGGTGATTGATTGATTAACTGAATATCAACGTCGTACTGTTCAGCCACACGAGGGTTTTTGGCAACGGACCTCGTAATTTTGAGCCATGGTCAAATGACGAGAACGACACCTGAGATGGCCTCTCCTAACTACCACACTACACCAACAGGAGAACGTTTGAGCTCTCGGCAGATTTAACGTTCATCGCTTCCCTACACGGCAGCACATATAGGTGACTGATACGTTCGGAGCCATGGTTTAGATAAAAGCGTGTAAAGAAATATTTTTTTTCTTATTTATAGTGTCAGTTAGATTAGAATATGCTCTAAAACACACACAGGTGACTGACTACGTTCGGAGCCATGGTTTAGAAAAAAGCGTATAAATAGATATTTTTTTTTCTTATTTAGCGTCAGTCAGATTAGAATACGCTCTGATGTAAGGCATATAAAGGTAACTGAATACATTCGAAGCCATGGTTTAGAAAAAAGCGTGTAAATAGATATTTTTTTCCTTACTTAGTGTCAGTTAGATTAGAATATGCTCTGATGTAAAACACATAGAGGTAACTACGTTCGGAGCCATGGCTTAGAAAAAAGCTCGTAATTAGATAATTTTTTTCTTATGTAGTGTCAGTTAGATTAGAATATGCACACAAGAGTGTTTTTAAAATATTATTATAAAATAATTATTGAATTTCAATTACTTTGTTAAAAGGAAGAAGGGATGAAATATTTTCAAAACATTCTCCTTTTATGAAAAATGTTTCTATACTAATAATATTGTATGAAGGTGAGTCGGAAAATAAGTATTCCCTTTCGACTGCGGTCAGAGTTGTTTATGAAAGTAAAAAAATACACTCATGTCCATAAATTAAGGATAATGAAGTTCATGCAAAGAAAGAGACAGAAGCAAAACAAATTTGACTTATTTGTAAAGTATATTTATTAAACAAAAGGTAAAAAGCAAAAAAGATGCTATATGTTTGACATAATTAATAAAAATTGCGATTTTTACTCCATGGAGCAAATTTCAAAAAAAGAACCTACTTACAAAAAACAGTATAACATGGTTAGTATGATGGTTAATACGGAGTATGTCTGCCGGACGAAGCAATTTAGGCCTTTCAACGCCTACGCATGCTGAGTATCAAATTATCAATCTGATCTTGGGGAATATTACACCACTCATCAAGCAATGCCCTCCGAAAATCCGGTACACAGGTGGGAGGGGTTTGACGGGCTGCAATTCGTCGGCCAAGCATATCCCACACATGCTCTATTGGATTCAAGTCCGGTGAGTATGCTGGCCAATCCATACGGGTGATATCCTCCGATTGAAGGCATTCGTCTACAATGTTTGCACGGTGAGGACGGGCGTTGTCATCCATAAACAGAAATTCAGCACCCATGGCACCCCGAAACAAACGTACATGTTGTTCCAGAATGACATCCCGATAGATGTGGCCTGTCATCGTTACACTCTGAACATGCAGGTCAGTTCTGGAACCAAGAATAATTCCTCCCCAAACGAGCCATCCGGCACCACCGTAACGGTGTCGTTTAATGGTGTTATCTTGGTGGTAACGGGTACCTGGCGCTCTCCATATCCGGTGAGAATCAGACTGCAAACTAAACCTGGACTCGTCGGAAAACATCACACAAGACCACTGTTGCGGTGTCCACAATGCATGCTCTCTACTCCAGGTTAATCGCAGGCGACAGTGAGTTGCGGTAAGGGGAACACATCTGACAGGCCTACGAGCATATAGACCAATCTGCCCTAAGCGTCTGTACACGGTCTGCCTTGAAACTGTCGTACCGGTAGCTGAAGAGAGCTGACGAGATAGGTCTGATGCTGTGCTCCGTCTGTTTCTTTTGGCAGTAACTGCCAAATACCGGTCCTCATTCGGCGTTGTAACTCGGGGGCGACCAGTGCTGTAACATCTACTCACATTACCATCATCTTGGAATCGTTGCCAAAGCCTGGAGATGACACTCTGGGCGATTCCAAGTTACTCGGATACTTCCAGCTGTGTACGTCTACATTCCAGTCGTCCGATAATTCTACACGTAAAAATCATCCAAATGCTTCCTTTGTGCCATAACTATGCGGTTATTGCACTGAAAACCTTTTAAAGCGCTTGTGAACAATTTTACTTCTTTGCCACCATTCCTTATATACCCCTCTCTTACACTCTCGTCATTGTGACGTACTATCCGCGCCATCTGGTGGTTTCCTGTAATTTGCATATTCTTCTTCAAGATGTGTGTGATAATTCTACAGGTGAAATTTTTATTTTAGAGTTCAATTTCTGTGTGATTCTGAATTATCCTTAATTTATGGACATGAGTGTAGAATGAGACATTAAAGATGAGACATAGCTTTGTTTATCCACATAAGTACCATTGCGACATTTGCTATAGCACTTGATAAGCTTCAAAAAGCCCTCCAGAAAAAACTCTGTATATTGCATTCGGAAAAACGTTTACCGCAGTGCTTCTCAAACTTTCGATATTCACGACCCAATAATCAATCATAATTTTCATCACGCCCCCTTTCATACAACAACAATGTATCGAATTCAATAACAATATTCTTTGATGCTATAGCTACAATACGATTTTAACCTTTTAAGTGTCACCGGCGTATATAAACGTCGTGCTCAGCCAAAGCATAAATTTTTGGACGTATATATGCAACATACCGAAGTACGTTTTTTTCTGTGCATTATTTCGAAGGCTTTGGAATGCAATAAAAGTCCTTCACAATGTTTGCGAAGGATTTACTTATTTCAGAGGATTTAAAGCCCCCTCCCCCTCCGAAAAAGCATCACATTTGCGTGTCTACGTGGAAAATGGTGGCATTGGGGAGCGAATCGCGTAACTTTTAATCGGCAGTTGAGGGATTATTTGAAAACCGTACAAATTATCAAGATAAGTGTTAATATAATCCCTTGGGGTCACTGGTAATTATCAAACTTGTTGTTAACTTAGTATTGTTAAACTAATTATTAAATACGTTGTACAGTACTAATACATTTATAAATGCACCAGTGTAAATGTGTATTTTACTTTTTATTGTGCGAGAATATATTTTATTTGTTTACTTTCAGTAAATTAATAATTTTTTGTTTTCGACTTTTTAATATGCTCGCAACCCCCTCGTAGAGTTATCACTCCCCCTTATGAGGGCGCGCCCTACAGTTTGAGAAACACTGGTTTCACAGCTATGGAAAAACGATGAAACAGCAGGTGAACGCGCAAGACACCTGTACACCATTGAGTAGAGGTTGACAATGATCAAGCAGAGGGATTCGGAAAAAGTGTCCTGGACTTCTCAAATCTGGCGTTCTGCTGTTGGATTACAATGCGAGCCCACACTCGGCAACAGCAATGCAAAACTATATTCAACTCTTTGTTGGGAGCACCTACACCATCCGCTATACAGTCCTGATCTCGCACCAAGTAATTTTCATTTGTTCCCGGAAGAATCTCGCATGAAAGCGCTTTGGAAGCAACGCTGAAGTCAAACAAGTCGGAAACGCTTCTTACGTATGGGAAGCCCTGATTTTTCCTTGGGGACTTTTTAAAGCTTATCAAGCGGTATGGCAAGTGTTTCAATGTACTTGGTAATTATGGGAAAAAATAAAGTTATGTCTTACCTTTAATGTCTCATTCTATATTTTGAATTTTATGCACAACTCTGACCACAGTCGACAGGGGAAACTTATTTTTCGACTCAATCTCCTACTTATATGTACACAGCCTGTGGACTAGGAATTTTGAAACAGATAATTTAGGTATGGATTTTTTCATATTTTGATTCATCAGAGAACAGAAATTGGAACAAAAACAATGTGAATTTTTTAAAAACATTTGTACAGGCTCTGAAGAGGTCTCAGCTATATGTATATTTTATTATTATCGAGTCATTTTTCATAAAAAAGAATGTTTCGAAAATAGATCATAATTTCTTCATTTTTTTAACAAGAAAAATTACATTTAAATAATTTTTTTACTGTAACAATATTTATAAAACGGTTTATTTGTTTATTCTTGTTCGGTGCTACTAAAATATATAAATAAAATTATTCATTATACGTTTTTTAAAAATTACGGTTCCGAATATAGCTTTCAAAATCAAACATTTTTTTAAGTCAAGTGAAAATCGTTAAACACAAAACTGAGGAGACTTTAATATTTTTTCGTGTTACGAGAAAAACGAAATTAAGTAAATTAGGAAAGATTTTATTTACATAGATGGGGGGTGTATATAAGCATGAATTTAATAACAATCAAAGATACAAAAACTTTCACAAGAATTTAATTAAATATAATACCAAATCTTCAAGTCTTTTTTAAAAAACAATACATTTATGGAATTTTTGGAAAATATTTTTCTTTTGATTGCCCTTTTTAGCATCAAATTGTCAATAAACCATTCGATGTCGTCCATCTTTTAATTCATTTCCCCATTGGGAAAAAAAGTGTGGTCTAAATAACTGCGCAGACTTTTCATGACGTTCTTCATTTCAGATAATATGGGAACAGGAGTTGCGTTATTCATTTTATTTTCATCGTCATAATCTGAATCAATGATATTTTCTAAGCTTTGAAAAAACTCCAAACGGCTTTGTCTGCCATAATTGAGGCTGTACATATTATCCTCCTCTACTGCAATGAATTCTTCCGATGATAAAGTACGACAGTTCATTCCGGCAGGTGTTTTCCGTAGTTTGTGTTCTTTCGCAGAAAGAAAACCTTTTCGTGTGAAGTGATTTTCGTTTCGTGTTAAGAGAAAAATGCACGAATTTACGTCTGAGTTTTTAGAATGTTGCATTATTTCGTGTTAACCGATATTTTGTCGTAGTCGTTTTCGTGTTTAACGTATTTTATTGTATATATTTACTATTTCAGATTTTGGCAGCAAGAAAAAAAAGAAAATGGCAGCTACAGAGACTGCCGATAGAAGTGAAAACTTAGAACTTTTAGTATTAAAATTTGAAATTTCATAATGCTTGAATTAAAATTATCAACATCAATCTGGTTTTCACATCTATTGACACTCCGAGCAACAATCATATGCATGTTTATATGGTTTTTTTATTATTCAAATATATATATATATATATATATATATTACGGGCTGTACAAGATCATGACAAAATATAAATATAATAACAATTAATATAAAATCATATTATTTATGGATAGTATTTGTATTTACTTAAATTTCAATGTAGTTGCTTTTTAACATTATTTTAATTGTTTACATCATTGTCATCATTAATTTCAACAATACTTAGACTTTTTGTACTTTCAATTATTTCATTTTGTTCTAAAAAAGATACAATAGGCTTATGGTAACTAAAGTAAGAAAGGAAAATGTTTGATTCAAATTTATTTAAGTATCGCGTGTAAAAAACCGCATCGGTCATCGTTTTATATTTTGTAAAATGTGTATCTGAGTTTTCGATCATTGGACATATTTAAATTAAGTGTTTCATTTAGAAATTCAATTAGTGGTAGATTTTTATCATCTGCAAATTTAACATTGAAGTCTCCACTTAAAATCATCGGTACATTATCATATTTTTCTCCAAACCTTTTTTCGAGTATTTCAGAACCTTCTTCTGTGTAAATCATCAAATTTTCGAATAAAAATTGTTGTATCTGTCTCATAGATTTTCCAGACGAAATATAAACGGCAACCATTAATATGTATTGCCCATTCTCGGAATCGCAACAAGAAACGCATATTTCGTCTGTATCAGAAACATTAACACCAATGCTTCTAGTGAATTTAGTATGTATGTCCATATGTGAAGTAATGAAGTGTGACGTATCTTGAGTATTGTGATAAATAGCTACGCTTCTGCAGGAACTTCGGGTCTTTTATAACTAACAACAAAGTTGAAATTCGGAATATCGAATGGCTCTTGGTTTTTCATACGAATTTCTGACAAAAGCAGAACATTTGACTTTTTTACAAAAGCGTCATTTTTTAGGTCAGCTGCAAACGCATGCAAACTTTGACAATTGAATGAAAATATCGATAACCCTTTCTTGTTGGAGATGAATTCTCGAAAAGTTTTGGTGCGTTTGTAATATATTGTTTTGTAACCTTTTCAATTCGAACGTTAGATCCTCTCGAAGACTTGTTGAGCTTTTATAATGTATATTTGAAGTAATAACCACATATTTTAAACTTCAACACATTAACCTTGAATTGATATTAGATTTTATAAAATTTTTAATTTCAAAATCCACGATAAAAATATGATTGAACAACTAGAAGTCTGTTTTACCACGGTAGTAAGAAAACGTCTAAGCCACTGTGAAATACTAATCCGGATTGCGTGATGCATTGCAGAGATTAAATATTAGAAAATAGATAATACAAAATTTTCAAACGCCAGAATAAATACAAAGATTTAAAATAATTTTAAATAATTTAAAATTTTCAGAAGCCAAAATAAATACGAGTATTTAAAATAATTTTTAGTTATTTATTTTTTATCCTTAAAATATTAGTTTATTTATTTAGTACTCACTATTGTACTGCACAATGATTCTTCAATCAAACGATTCAAAAATATTCAAACAAAAACACTATTTTATCAATGCACTATATATACACATGGAACTTTTCACTAAATCCATTCAATTTCACAAATAAGATATACACAGCCCTATACGCCAGCTGTATAGCTACAGATATACTGCTATAAGATGTCGGTGACGCGAAAGCACGAGATTTCACCCATTAAAAAAGTGTCTTAAGGCACTGCGCATGCGCCAGTCAGAGCATGTCGGTGACGCGAACCCATAAGATTTTACCCTACCAAAAAGTGCTCAACGCCGCTAAAGAAGTTTTCACTTCAAAAATTAAGATTACAGTATGGGGGTAGATTTGTTTTACATTTATTCCACTGGAGATAAAGTTCAAACTAATTTTGATGAAACAATTTATATATGTATGTACCAAACAAATACATATTTAAAAAAAACCGGATCTCCCCAATGTTTTTTCAATAATTACATTAAGTTCAGATGAAATATTAAATTCAAAAAATAATGTTGAATTAATTTGGTTGCCATAGTTTGTTAAGAGAGATATTCGACTACTTATGACAACTTTCTTTAAAAAAAAAATTGGAGATATGGGGATTTTTTTTTTGTGGTTTTTAGATTTGCTTAGTACATTTTAAGAAAAATGATAAAATTAAGAAAAGAAAAAGAAGTTATCATGACTAAAATGGGTAAAAATTGACAAAAAATAACATAAATGGGGCACATTCTGTACCAAAAGTTTATGAACAAATTTTCAATTTTTCAATTCTGATATGTTGCTATGTTATTCATTTTTGAAATGACCTACAGGATAAGAGATGTTTTAAATTTTACAAAAACTTGAGCACTTTATCTTAGTTATATGAAATTGCTTAAAAAAACAGTGATTATATTAATATAAGGGACTGTAAATTTTGTAATAAAACAGTGGTTGATAAATCTGAAGGTTAAAACACTTCTACTTTTATATATAACATGCACAAAAAGTTTTTTTTTGTTAATTGTTTTCAAAACTTTTTTAGCAATCGCTGTCCCCGTTAAGCATTTTAAAAAACACACATTTCGAATAAAACGCATTTTAATGTATGACATTTTGCTTAAAGCAATGATATATTCTTTTACCGAAACCCTTGTATTTTTTATTCTTGGGGACGGAAAATAATAAACGTGGTATTTTGATAAAGCTTATAATATGGCCTATAAAATAAAATCGTTTGTCAATTTTTGGCAAAATTTACAATTTTAGGGTAGTCCGATAACTTAAATACTTTAAAAATTAAACAAAACTACGTTTGTAGCATAAATTAATAACATGTTTCATTAAATGGTGTTTTATTTCTGTACATGAGAACCAAGACAAATGCGATAATTTTAGCCAAAAATAAAAATTTACATTTAGCCTGAATAATTTACGTTTCATCCTGAAAATGACTCAAAAGGGAAAACATTAATGACTTTTATCAAACATGCACCTTGCTAAATTTCATGTTTTCGAGAAAGATAATAATTTTTATTTTAATAAATATTTATTAGTAATGACTTACCATTAAAATACATGTTTGTAAATATTCAAAAATGTTTACTGAATTTCATAGTTCAATAAGAAATATTTCTTTTTTGAACATATAATTATCTGTAACGATTTTAACAATTAGAACAACAATTTTTTTTAATAAAACGCTTTTATATCTTGGACAAATTTCATTCGTGGAACAAACGGAAAATAAATTTATTAAAGCTTGGTATTATTAATGATGTTAATTTGTTTCATATGATCGCGGATAATTCTGAATTACAGTTAAAAAAAGTTAAATTTTAAACAATTATTATTTTTTTCCTGTGATGCCATCAATTAGTGAAAATATTTAATTGTTAATTAGAAATACAAAGATACTTCCTTTTTATTTGTAGCTAAATATCTTTTTAATTACATGCATAACTTTTTACTGAGATATAAATCTTTTATAATTGGTCTCGCAGCAGTGACTAAGCTGCCTTATTTTGACTGATTTGTTTTATTTACCAGTAATCCTCACATCTTTCGATGATAAGAATTTTTTCCCCCAGATTTTAACTATGTTGCATTTTTAAATGAAATGTAAAAATTAATTAAAGGTTTGTATATAAATAAAGGTTTGTTGGTTGAATGATTTTGAAGAATTTATTTTATATGATAATTTTCCAAGTATTATGATTACATTCTTTTTCTAATGCAACAGAACTTTTTTGATTGCTTATAACAATACAAAATTGCATTGGATCTTCATGAACGAGATTTGGAAAATTAATTACAAACTTTAAAAGGTTGAAGTCTTTATTTTGCGTCATAAACCAAGTATTTAAAAGCTAAACAATTTTTAAAATTATTTAAGTAAATCATTAATTTAAACAAATTGTTTTTTAAGTTTATTCTACTTTTGACTGCTATGTTTAAGGATTGCTGTTGATTTAACCGCTTTATATATTTAACCACTTTTTTATATTTTTTTGTAAAATAACTCTTAGGAGCAAAAAATACAAAGGAAAACAAAACACACATATGAAAATAATTAAATTGTTTTAAAACAGAACAAAATTATGTAAATATAAATTTCAACAGAGATTTTTAATTCTTACGTTTTACATTTTTTTAGCCAGATTTCACAGTTATTTGAATGTTTGCTTTTAGAAATATCAATGCATTTTTTATATATTTTATTTCTGGGAAGATTCTGTTTTTATTTAAATATTTATCTCTTTGAATGTCAAGTACATGGAAAAATAATATAAAGTAAATAAAACGAGTAACAAAAAAAACAAACAAACAAATTATTACATTACTTATTTATAAAGCCAATATTTATTTAAATTTATAATATGTAAATAAAATTAGAATTCAGGTAAATTAAAAAAATTTTTTTTTTATGATGTTCTTATTCAAATTAATATTATTAAAAACATGAGAACAAAAATTAATTTTACGTATTTGCATCATTTGTATTAATTACGCGCTCCTAGAAATGCACATCTTATTTTAAAGTATATTTTACATGAGCTCTCTTTCATATAATTTGATTTTTTACTCAAATAACAAAAATTAGTGCTTTATCAATAGACTTGATTAGATATTTGTCCAATAGGGATCGTGTGAAAGTAAATATCTTTTGACAAAGATATTATTCAATAAATAAATTTTCCAGGTTTGGAATAATTTCTAACATAGAAACGATGTTAGTTCTATTATAAAGTATCTGTCTGAATTCCTTAACTTATGAAATCATTAAAACAAACCGGTTCTGTTTACTCCAATCCTACTTTCATACACAGCCCATGTACAGACGTACAGGCAACGACAAACAAAATGACAATTCCAGATCTAGGGTTTCAATAAACATCACCAAATTAATATCAACTTCCTTACATTCCAAACATTTGTAAATCATTTATTTATTCCTCCTCAGCTAGCTGTGCAAACAGAGCAAACGATATTTTTAAAAGACAAATTTAAGTCAACATGAAGAGGAAATCTACGCCTTAAAGGCAGCACAGGATGTATGTTTGTTTCCTCTAACTGCTTTCGAGAGGATAGGTGTTGGAACACAATTTAATCTCGAGCCCAGTTGTCAATCACACCCGATGGAAAGTTCGAATGATCAACACCATTAGCATTTACTATGAGTTTGTTAAGTTACCTGTAAGCCTTTCCTAAAATAAGCTCTGGTCTTGTTTGGCTTAGACACCTTGTAAGGAAAGGGGAAGACGTGCGGAATAAAATTCTATCACTTTTAAACTTAAAAGAATGTGAGCGTGCCTTGCCTATATTTGGAGTTTCGACATTCGATTTAAAATGAATCTTCTGAAGCGGACTAATCTCCAACGACGCGCACTAGTTGGGATACTTTTAGAATATCAATTACAGAAGTGGGCTGATTAGAATTGAAACTTCAAAAGAGTGTCGAGGAAATCTTTAAGAAGGTTTTAATTACTTCTTTCTTTAGAATTTTTTTTGTTAGATTCACAAAAGTTATATTAATAGAATAGTCTGGGTGAGATTAAGGAAGCACAAAGGAATAGGCTATATCGTATTCTGTCTCTGAACAATGTACTTGTAATATGATCTTATATTGAAATAGTAAAAAAAAAAAATCATTATTAAGTATGTTAATATATTCTATGTTATCGCATTCATTTATTGATTAAATTTAGATGGTTCCAATAAAAATAGTCCTTAAAGCAAAGATAATTTTCTTTAGTTTTACCTTTCGAAAAAGAGATTATGTAAATCATTGATAGCTTAAATATGATCATTATTACCAAAAATTTAGATTAGTTTTGATTTAATTAAGGGTTTTTTAACGTTGCGCTTCAGAACAAATCAAAGACTATTGGTGACAAACTTCGTAATTTTAAACCTCGGTTAAAGAAGACACCTAAAATTGAACCTCATTCCTAATTGTCCATGTTGTACCAACGTGAGGGTGTTGAGACCCAATTTAACGTACACCAACATATACACAGTGATTTTGTGTGACACCAGGACTCGCCTTTACTACTCGACACACACACACACACACACACACACACACACACACACACACACACACACACACACACCACACACACACACACACACACACACACACACACACACACACACACACACACACACACACACACACACACACACACACACGCACATACAAGCACACACACAAGCACGCACGCACGCACGCACACACAGACACACACGCACGCACAAGCACGCACACACACAAGCATGCACACGCACACACGCACTTAAGCACACACACAAGCATGCACACACAAGCACACACGCACACACACACTTAAGCACACACACAAGCACAAGCACACACACAAGCACACACTTTTAAAAGACTAAATTTCAACGTGTGTCCCCTAGGTAACTTGGAGAATGTAAAAGCGGTATTCTAGTTTCCTTCCAGTGTTCATTAACAAGTTTAGCACTTCATAAACTTGTAACCTAAGCCTTTTATGAAGAATTCTTTCCAGTCACTTGTTTTCAATATTTGATGTACATAAGAATGTCGAATTTTACGATGAACAATAATAGGCGATTCAATTTGGTTAAACTAAAGTACACATTGGGCTTCTTTCTCTTGAATCGACGCCATTTCGGTAAACAATTATGTTTTCTTTCATGTATCCCATCGAGTCTTTTTTCTTGAAGTAGGATTTACGCCATCTACTGCACCCCCCCCCCTCCCATTAAAACTGACTTATCCAATGAAAAGCTACATTTTTAAAGAAAATAGTTATTTTGTAATGAATTTTTATAATTAGAGCAAGATTTTGGTCCAGCCAAAAAGGCTTTAAAATAGGCTTTTTACATAATTATGCAATAAAAAAAATAATATATGAAGCTGACAAATCCTGCAAAACCCCAACCAAATACCTCCAAAGGTTTTCGCACTTTTTAAAAATTTTGCTAAAAATATTTAAAAAAATAGATTTAAATTTCCCCTTTTCCCCTTTGCAATTCTTCATTGAAATTTCCCTTCAGTTTAACAATGCAATAATATAAGAAACTCCTAGCTCTTTAGGAAAGAAACAATACTTGAAATAAACCTGTTTCTTTTATATCCTTTCCATCACAAGACAACAAACCCAGAATCTTGTTTTTTACCGCAACTTAATCTCGTATTTTTCTCTACCCCTCCAAATCATGTGATCATGTTACTCCATCATCTTATATCCCATCGAATCATCATAGAACTCCTTTTTCTTCTTCAAATGAGAGTGGAAGACACAGTAATTCTTTTGATCTCCCCCGGGATAAACTATTACATACATATATAGGATAAGGCTCCCTGTTTGTATAAGACAGGACTTTCTTATTGTTGTCTTCATACACATGAGGATATATATGTTAGAGATCCCTTTAGGACATTTATGATATATTAATTGATGCTCTCCATCGGTATTTCTTTGGGGTTCACGATAAAACTGGGAGAAGGATCGTTCCGCAATATCTTTTCAATTGATTGGAGATTGTTTTATACACGATAAAGAAAAGATATTTTCAGGAACAATGTTAAGCTTTTTCATATTTCATATTGTTTTTAATAATTGAAAATAATTTACGAGGAACATAGCTGTACATTTTTTTAACACGCTTTTAATAGCTTCACCTGTATGTAATGGAGTCTTTGAACTCGATTTTTACCCACTTTAAAAGGTCAAATTAGTTCGAAATTTTGCACACTTGTCAAGGATCCATGACAATATAATACTTTAGTAATTTTGTTCCATTGTCCTGATCAGGATTAACAATTTCTCATTTCCAGATTTGGCGATTAAGAGATTAAGTTACAACCCTGAAGCGAAAACGTTCATGGTTAATACAAATACAACACACACACAAAATTAATTCATCAATGAATAAAAAAAATAGTTTAAAAAAACAGAAAAAAATCACGTTTCTGTTGTAGATTGAACTAAAAAATGAAAAATAAATTACAGTTTAAAACAAATAAAAAGCACACGTTTTGAGTTAACTAAACTAAAAAGTAAAAAACAATTCTTATATAATATAACAATAAAAAGACCTTAATTATTATAATACAAAATGCCCCATATTATATAATTTGTTTTATATAACATATTTTATGTAAAACTGCATTCATTGTGCTTTTTAATAAATATAACAGTAATGGCGCTTTTAAACTTTTCTTCGCGTAAGCTGTTTTATAAGAATATAAGTTAAATTCATGACAGTTACATGATAAATATAATCACGTTTTTTCCATTAAATTTTAAACTGATGCAAGATTTGTACTACTTGTTCTACTTGTGAAATTTAAGTAAAACTTTAGAGATTTAACAAATTGAGGAGTGATATTAATGATAATTAATAAAAAAAGCTGCTTGAGCACTATTGGTGACAGACATCGTAATTTAGAATCATAATCAAGTGAAGAGGATGACACCTGACTAGACAACCCCATATCAAGAGGAGGAAGTTTGTGTATCGATAAATTGAACAAGCAAAGACCCCTCAAGTCGCCTGGTCTTGAGAGGTACTAGGCTCGAACTCCTTACACGTCAGCTACGGTTCTGTAACCTTAATTATTAAGCCATCGTGGTGGCCATGATTTGATAATTACTAAAAATATATATTTAAATTCTGTGTGACACACACACACACACACACACACACACACACACACACACACACAACACACACACACACACACACCCCACACACACACACACCACACACACACACACACACACACACACACACACACACACGCACACACACACGCACGCACGCACGCACACGCACGCACACACACACACACGCACGCACGCACACACACACACACGCACACACACACACCACGCACACACACGCACGCACACGTACGCACACACA
>BMAO01014503.1:0-32897 GCA_019973975.1 Trichonephila clavata | reverse complement strand
TCTAAAGGATTTTCATTACACGAATCTTCTAAATTAATGTCTTTTAAGTTAAGCTGGCCATAAGCATTTGAAACCAAAGTTAGAAAAATAGGTAAAAAATTTTGCATTCTTAGTTTAGCTTCTACTTCATAAAGCTGTCGAATTGATATTAAATATTGAGAACCTGAAAGTGTCCTATATTTCCCAAACGACTTTCTAACGCATCTGTTTGAATTTTTCCAGGAAGAAAATATTGAAATTTTAATTCTTTAATGCAATATTTTGACATTTCAAGTAAAGCGTATGTGGTATGAGTAAAAGCAAGATGTGTTTCTTTAGTAAGGGTGCCAGTAGTACAATCTTTTTCTTTCCACGAGTCTAACCATGACAAATTTTAAGCAATAATTGACATGCTTTGTTGTCTGGAGATAAAGTAATCGGCTGCTGCTAAGTATCAAGCAAATGTTGTCCTTTAAAGTGTTTTAACATTAACAATTTTCAACCATGTACAAATTAAAGAAATAAAAATTGATGTTGTTTCATAACTAATTAGTTTATGTTGCTCTCCTAATAGTTGAAGCCCCTGAATAACAAAGTTATTAAATATCTTAAGCACAAGTTTCACATTTTGTTTCAAGATTTGTAGGACATAAAGCCTTCAAAGTTAAACTATAAGCAAACTTTACTAAATTATTACTTTCTATGTCATATAATCGTTTAAGTGTAGAGAAATTTGCTTCTAATAAGGAAACTTATTATGATCTTCGAAGTCTGGAAAATAAAAACATTGGCCCGCATTTTTTTGATTAATCCAATTGTTACGAATACATTAAAATTGTGTACTGAATCAATAACAAAAAATAAAGGATTGGAAGGATAGAAGGATGTGGATATACAATGCTCAATTTGGGAGGAACAGAAAAGTTGGACATTGCTTTTCGATTTATAGAATTATTGTCAGAAACTACACCTATAACTTTGAATCCTATACCATCAAGTTCTACGATAGTTTGTTTAACAACAGCAAACAATTTTTCTCTGTCGATTTTTTTCACAGGCATTACGTGAACTGCTTCTTTAAGAGGAGAAAGCAGACTTTGAATCATGACACATAAGCTGAAGTAGCAGCTTGTTCACTGTTATATGCCATCCCAAGAATATTACCCCTTTTAAAATCTAAATATAGTTTTAAATAGATTTCGTCAAGCATCAGTATGACAGTTTTGTCAACAGATTTTAGGATGTTTACTTTTTTTTTATGTATGCTAGAAAGTTTTCATTTGATTGTTCTGTTTTAGGATTAGTTTTTAAAGATGAACAAAGTTTGCGCAAAGTTCTAGGATTGGGAATTTTGAGATATCCCAAATTTCTTAAAAATTTATAGGCATGAGGAGATATGGATTGTAATATACAAAAAAAAACCCCATCATTTCAGAGGAATATCTAAAAGAAAAACTTGTTACAGGTTAAAAATTTGAGCTGGTCAATTAAGAAATGGAGTACAATTTTTTTTATCATCATCTAAATCTAAAAACATACTTTCTAAAAGATAAACAATAAAACAAAATGTTCTAGGAAAATCATGGGAGCTTTTCATTTCTACACTGAGAAAACAGTTCATGTAATATTTTATTTACAACAATAACATTATTAACTTTTTACAGGAAATTTGTACTTACCAAGTTGACCTATCTTTGTTTGACCTATGTGAATTGACAAATCTAATTCTTTATTTATAATCACTGATGCTTTAATAACAGGAGATACCGTTGTGTCTAGCAACATAATTATTACTAGATTTTTTTACAAACAACAATCCATATGTCATGAAGCTTCTCTGCATTTAAACACTCGACTAATTTTGGAAGCGACGTATATGATTTACTTTTTTCAAATTCTTCTTTGGAAATAATGCTTTCTTGGATTGAGCGTTGTAAGTGCTCATTTTCTAATCTTTGCCGTCTTTGCTCAGGAGATTCTCTGATGTTATTTGTAGAGTTTGAAATATATTTGGGGAAAGTTGGGAAAATTGTCGGGACTGCAAAATTTTTGTAGTCTAAAACGCTGCAAGGCTACACATATCTTCTCCCCAGTTTTTTCGTCATAAGCTTCTGTGTTTCTTCGTATTGCATCATCACCAAAGTATAGTTCACGAACCTAAAATTAAATAATATATATATATATATATATATATATTGTTTTGCATTGGCAGAACAGATTTGTGAGAGTTAACAAAAATTTCTCTGATAATTTTATTTTTTGTAATTTTAAGTGGAATTTTTGTCGGAAGTACTGAAAAAATTTTGATACAACAGCAAAAAAATTTTCGACAACGCTTATATACAATATTCGAACAAAATTTTGTTTGTTTGTTTTCTCTTTGATTCAATGAAATTTGTTTATTTTGCCAGCAAATGGTTGTCATCAAAGCAAACTTGATACGATGAAATAATTTTTGTCGGACACCACATAGTCTATATTAATGCAAACAATTGGAGAAAAGAAACTGCCAGTGTTGTCGCCAACGGCTTAGAAATTGGTACTCACTACCTCTAAATGTGGAGTCTTCTTCGACATTTGCTGTCGTAGCAATCGTACTTCAAGTTAACTTTGTGAGGTTAACGCTGAGTCATGTTTATCTGTTTTTAGCTTTATTTTTTTCTTACTTTTAAAGTCATACTAATAGTTCAGAAATCAGATAGCATTTTTTTGTAGTGAATGTGTTATGCATTTTGTATCTCACATCATATTAATATACAAAATAATCAATAAATGGTTTCTTATGTCCATATTTACATAGACTATGACCTCTGTATCATATAATGGGCTTTCTTTTGCTAACACACAATTAATACTTAAGGTACTTTCGTTGATTCTGTGAAAAGATATTTAGAAAATGACAAAAAAATATTTGTTTACAATAGCAAAAATACTACACAGTTTTTGTCTCATTAACAAAACTTGATTGGGCTCATTTTTAAACACAAATATTTTTAGGGCTACAAAATATTTATTTGATAAACAAAACGCTTTTCTCATTATAGATAGATAAAAATGAACTACCAATGTAATTATGTTAAGAATCTCACATGAAGAAAAATAACTGAGTGCATTTTCAAATGTCTTATCGAACAACCTATTAAAGTTATAAGTAGACTTTTAAAATTAAGATATTTTTACAATTTTCATAAATAGAATAAAGTTAAATAACTTACCTTTGAATATTTTGATGGAGAAAAATCTTTTCTTGATATTGCATGGATCCATTTTTTTCTTTATCCATTTTCTCTTTGGGGAATGCGAATATTTGCAATTTTTTCAGTGTCTTTATAATTGCTATTGCAATTCGGTACAACGCATGTGTAGATCATTTTTGTAAACTTATTCAGAATAGTTAAAAAGAAATTGAAAATCTATAATAAAAAAGCGAACAAGCAGGTATCCGCGCACGACACAAGCACCAAAATGGCGTAGGCGAGTAACTGATCTAACTTGAATTCAAGAAGATTTTCTATCCCTACTATGTGTGACGTCACAAGCCTATCATGTTGGAGTCACCAGGCCTTGATCTCTAGGAGATGAGGCCAGGAGGCATTAATATTAAAGAACTAAATGGTATAAAAATAATGCAAGATTATCTTTTTATTGGCCTAACTAGAAGTTATATATTACAAGGTATTAATATGGAATATACTATTGACGACATTAAGTTGGAATTAGAAAATAACAACTATGCAATTTTGGAAATACGTCCCCCCCCCCCAAAAAACCACCAGAATTTGTATTTATACAAACCCAAGCGATCAAAGTTATTCAAATGGGATGCACCACACCGATAGGGTTCTAATCGAGTTCGAAATGATTAAAACTCATTTATATTATAAAAAACCAAGACAATATGTTGGAAATTCGGGCACATTCAGAAATTTTGCCGAAGCTCAGTAAAATGCCAAATATGCTCATTAAACCACCCTGAAAGCTGGGATGAAAAAATGTAGTTCTTGTGGAGAGACACATGAAGCCAACTCTAAAGTATGCAGAAAATATCAAAAAGTTTTAAATCTTAAAAATTAAAGTAGAACAAGAAATCTCGAGAAATGAAGGAGTAGAAAAGTTTCAAATGGAAAAAAAACTTCATATTTCCCTCAAACATTTAATAATCGAACAGAGAAAATGGAAAAACTAGAAAATCGGATCCAGAAATTAGAGCAGAAATTTGAAGAAAAAATAATATCTTTGAAAAGAAACTGGAACAAATAGCACAACGTTTTACGACAGAACTTAATACGGTGGTAGCACAATTAAATTCGAGTTTTACTTCCTTATGGAAGTAATGGAATTCCACTTTAAAAAAAGCTGTGTCCAATTTAACAATTCCAAAAGATGACACCAAACCTATAAATAAGAAACTAAATGAAAAGACGAAAAAGCTTGAAGACATCAAACCAATAAATAAGAAACTAAAAGAAAATGCTTAAAGAATTATCTGAACGGAGAGGAAATCTTTTGGATAAATTAGTCTAACAAAAACAAAAAATTATTGATATGTACAATTTTCATTTATTTTCAGAGTAAAAAATATATAATAATAATAATAATAATTTTAATCTATTTCATTTTTTGGACATTTGTAGTATTTTAACAATTCAACACACAAACATGACTTCAACCAAATGATGTTGTATCGCGGCGTTTCACGGCGGCTAAAGGTAGGGGGAGGATGCAGCCCTGTGCTTCCCTTGGCGACTGCTGTCGCCGAAAAAAAATTGGCGATTTTTCAAAAAAGTCCTTATCCAGCTTGTTCCGCGAAAATACCGTACTGTACTGAACTGAACTGAATGCCTGTGGACTAAACAATAGAAATAAAACATTTGGCGTCGTATTCGAAGGAAGAGTCAATATTGGCAGGAATGGTTTTGTTCTGTAAACTTGCAAAATGCCATTCTGCTGTTTTTTTATTCTTTTCACCTCTCCTCTTTGAGAAAAATGGATCTCTCTAACCACGTTGGATTAAACAGGATGTCTTACTCTCAACATTTTGTAAATAAAACCACCTGGAGAAGAATGTAAACAAAGAAAATCGGAATTACTTGCTAGTTTGTTTTCAAAATCCACAACAAAAAGTGCTTTAAGAGAAGCAACGAAGGAAAGAATAGAAATTTCGACTAAATCGTAACGGATAACTTGTGAGCCAAATATTACACCGCGATTATTAATGAGGGAAAGCGAAACCAATGAAATGTAGATTGAAAGACAGAAAGCGAATGCTTATTTTTCTTTAAAAGCGATAACTTATTTTCTTAAAATCTAGCGTGAAAATACTATTTTAAGTGGATGTGAATTATAATCTTTTCCCCCCGTTTTGACGCTGCTGGAAATAAGAGTTTAGCGTTCCTGTGTTTATTTTATAGTTTGCTGTGTTCCATGTCCCACAAAACCTGTAACTGTTAACTGCATGTTATATAACTGTATGGGCACTCACAACAATTAACGTGGATTGAAGCACAAAAAAGTTAGAAACAAATCAACTGTTAATTAAATGTACTACAATCTGTGTTTAAATGAGAGAAATAATGGATGTTAAAATTGATAATTGGTACGATGCAATTAGTGATGCAAAAGAAGCATCGTATAAATGTATAAAATTATCAAGTAATGATCTCCCGAATAATATTCATGAGCAGATAAAAGTAAAAAATTCTGTCAGAAATAAATGGCGTAAGTCAAAAAGCCCTTTTGATAAAAGATTATTAAAGAAGGCCCATAATAAATATAAGGAATTAATTTCTGTCCATAAACCCAGATATTATCACGAATTTGTAACTGTTGTTCTGGATGAAAATGGGTTGACTTCTCCATGCAAAATTATAAAAAAGTGCAAAACTACGAAAAGCAGAACTGCACCGCTTATGGGTTCCAGCATACCTGTTTTTTCAAATCCAAAAAGAGCACAGGACTTTGCTGATAACATGGAATATCAGTTTTTAAGGAATGGGTATTTTATTTCTGATACAAAATTTGAAGTTCATGGCTCATTACTACATTTTTTTAGTTCCTCTCCTGGACACCCAACACAACCATGTAAACAATCTGAACTGGATAAATATGTATTCAAAACTAAGAGAAAAAAATGTTGTAGTCTAAATAGAATAACAGATAAAAATAAGATTTTTCATTCATTGTTGGAGGACTTTGATATTCTAGATGATATTGATATAAATCAGGAACTTTCATATTTTTTAGATTTAGACAAAGAACCAAATTCTGTTATTATCGGTCTTGATAAAAATGAGGTTTTTCATTCATCATTGGAGAATTTTCATGATGATAATTGTGAAGATAGTGATATAAATAAGGAACTTTTATATACTTTTGATTTAGAAAATAAAGAACCGAATTCTAACAGCATCAGTCTTGAATTATGCATGTTTTATTTTGAAGCAATCAGAAAACTTATAGGGGAAAATGATTTTTATTATAATGCTAAATGTTTACGACGTTATTTTTACCATATTCGATCTGAGGTTGATTCATGGTGTAGATTCGAAATTAGTGGTAGTGAATTTTTTGAAACTAAAGATACTCTTTATTACAGAATAGCATATTTATATAGAAATAGCACTTGTATATCTAGTGCTGTTGCTCACCATTTTGCAAAGGCCATAAGTCAACATTTCATTGTTTTGAAAGAAATATTCTTTGAAAAGAAAGAACTGAGAATCTGTTCTATAAGTTGTGGTTCACCATTAGATGTGATTGCTATTATCAAAGTTTTAAAATTCACATTTGATTTTCCAAAAGATATGGATATTTATGTTTCTGTAATTAGTACAGATAAAAAATGGAAAAATGCATATTTCACTGTACTTCAGTGTTCAGAACACTTCCATAATGCAACTTGGAAAATTGATTTTATTGATGCTGACTTCTCAAATTTATTTAAAGACAAAGTTAAGTATGCAATTGAAACTGCTAATATTATTTCAATGGTGAAATTTTTTACTGAACTGGATGAAATCCACTTTGCACCAAAAATCTGGACAGATCTTGTAAGTTTTTTTCCTATTTTAAACTTGATATAAATCTTAATTTTTCTATTTCATTTTAATTATGGGAATTTATTTAGTTCTTTCAAGGTTGCAAAGAGGTCTTATGTATAAAGTAAAAAAGAATCTTGAAAACCCTTAATGAAAGATTTTAGAAATTTTAGATGTCTATAATTACATTCTACATTCCTTAAATTGCAATGCTTTACCAAGTAATGAAATATTTTTTAAAATAATTTTTTAGAATCTAAAGTTAAATGCATGAAATAGTAAACAAATACAGAAAAAAAGCATAATATTTTTCTTAAAAAATTTCTTTCTTGTTTAGGTAAATTTCCTGAGATATTAAAAATCTGGAAAAAATTTGTCTTTTCCTTAAAGAATTTTTTAGTTACTTATGTATTATTGTAACATTATTGGTGATGTTATATGAAACAAAGCTCATGGTTGCCAATTTAGCATGTACGATGCATGTGAAGTCGAGGTTGCCAACTTGGCGAGTTATTTTGAATGTTTGCATTGTTGGATAGTATAAAAGTTCCAATTTTTAAAACCGTTAATGAATTATCTGAAATGAAATCAAAGTTTTATCTCTTAAATTTAATCTGATACATACTTTTGCTATATGTTTATTAATTCTGTTGTAGCATTGATGTGGCATTTTTGTTTTCCTTTCATTCTTTAATTTATAAATTTTCTAAAGTATTTTACTATTACAAATAACAGTAATGAATAGACTATTTTGTGAAATCATTTTTAATTTATGTTTAATTATTTATAATTTTTTACATTGTTGCAAATCATGATTAAAGCTTTTGGAAATGAAAGTATGAAAATCAGCTTTAAAAAGAATGCTATTTCAATATAACATTTTAAAAACAAATGTAAGTTTTAACTTTATAAGATATATATAATCTCCTAAAAATGTTAGTTTATTTTAGATTATTACAAAATGTAAAACTGAAAATATCTTGCACTCTAAAATTTTATTATCTACTAGCTGTACCCTGCCATGCGTTGCTGTGGCTCAGTCTGGTTAAATGGAAAAAAGAGAGCTGGTCCATCCAGCCAATTGTGATTCTTATATTTAGCATAATTATCTTAATGGATAGTCTTGTTTAATTACAGAAATGGAAGTCAGAGAACTTAAAATTAATTTGAGTTTCAAAACATGAGGAAAAACTGGGTGATTTCAAATTATTTAAAGATTCAATCAGACAATGAAACACATTGCAAATCACAAAATATATAAGAAATAATCATTAATATATATCAGATGAAATCCCAAAAATATGTAAGAAACAATCATAAGCAAAAATTAATTAAATGCAAAATCACAAAAATAAATAAGAAATCATTTAAATAATAAATTAAATGCATAAATAAGTTCATGCAGTTTATAAAATAGTAATAAACATAGAAAAATTAAAAATAACTCAAAACTGATAAAAAAATTACATTAATTTAAATAAAAAAAACAGTCTTAAACAGTTAAAAATATACAAAATTAATCCCAATTACGTATCAAAGAACAAAAAAAAAAATTAATAAATATGACAACCAATAAACTTAACTATAGTAAAAATATGTAATAATCCGGAAAAAACTATGTGTAAAGCTTAAATTTCAGCATTCAGAGTGAATCGTGACATCGTATGACGTCATAACACCAAAAAATCACTTAAAAATTAAATTTAAAAAAATTTAGAGTGCATTTCGAAATAAAAAGTACATAAGAGCCTGACCGGAGTCAAATGCAACGTTGTGTCAAAATTTCAGATAAATCCATGCAGAACTTTTTGAGTTATGGAAGCGTACACAAACCAACATAACATTTTTATATATATAGATGTATATATGAAAATTCAATGCTTAATGTGGTGCAGAAATCACTGTCAATTACTTATGGTCAAATGACAATATTTTCCTATGACTAATGAAATGTGATACATATTTACAAAAGTTTTTTAATGGATCAATTGTATAAACTTTGTATTTTCATTATAGTTCATATTTTGGAAGAGGGTTACTGTAAAAGACAATAATATTTCTAACATTATTTTGTTGTTTGATTAAATTAAATGAGAAATTGATTTGTTAATTGACATTCCAGTGAAAATCATTATAAAGGATATTTATTAGTTATGAACCTTTCAATTTTGAACTATAGTCTTGTGTTAATTTCATTTAAGCTGTAATTTTTCTTGAGTATAAATATCTATTAAACTGTGAATGGAATATTTCATGTAGAATTTGGATGTGTAGAAGTAAATATTATCACTTTTTGCTTAAAGATATTTTTAAAGGCCTATAAACAGTTGTGATACACTGGCATACACAAAGGTGGTGTATTGGTTCACCCTTCCCCAAACACGGCACAGATTTAATTTTTTAGCTTAGATTATTCCTTGGCACTTAAGTCTATATGTTTTTTTAAAATGTAAAACCCACCACTATAATAAAACTGCATATGCCACTAACAGAATACAAATAAATCTTTATTTAAAAATTTTTTGATGGGTTTTTTAAAAATATGTTTTGAAATTTGCATTAAATTGCAGAATTTTTCGTTTATTTTATCATTATAATTGACAAATCAACTAATTTAGGTATGTGTTATGAATAGTTATAATTGCTGGATAACCATTGTAGATTACTGCATGTTTTACAGAAAAGGTTACTAGTCTATTTCATAATCTAATATATTTATGATGTTCAATACAAATAAAGTACAGCATGAATCAGAATAACCTTATTGTTTTTAAAGGCATGAATAATCAACCAGATGCATGTTTAAAAAAGTCATTCTTGAAATAGTTTTACTTCTTGTACAAGTCATAACTTAAAATTATATTTTAGTTGTACTTTTTTTGTTGTTAGATATGAAAATTATTTGTATTATTTATAATTTAAGTTAAAAAGTGATTATAACAATATTTTTAAGAATGGTATTGTACCATAAATATTAAAATTACTTTAAAAACATTGCTAAAATTACTTGTAATTTTTTTGTTTTAATAAATTATAGTTTAAAAACACTAAAAAAAACTCCCTACACTTTTATAGTTAATCGAACTAAAAAGTAAAAAAATAATTCTTAATATAAGAATAAAGTGATTAACAAGAAAATTAATGTCATTGGGGTAAAAGCATGAGATGCTCAATATCAATTGTTATAATTTCTTGCTAGTTCTATTCCGAAATGCTGAGTTAGAGAAAAAAATGTAGTACAAAGCATCCCACATGCTTTTTACCATTAATTTTCTCGTTAATTATTTTTATCCCTATATTAAGAATTTTTTTTTACTTTTTAGTTCAATTAACCATAAAGCGTGTTTTTTTATTGGGTTGTTCGGAAAGTAATTTCGGTTGTTTTTTTTTGTGTGGAAAGGAAAGACAGTTTTCGTATAATAAACAAATACTTTATTAAATTATATATTGGCCGTTCTGGTCCAACACCTTTTGCCATCTTTCTGGTAGTAGCATAATTCCACGCTCATAAGATTTTTGGTCTTTGCTGGCAAAAAACTGATTGAGGTGGTTTTTGACCTCCTCATTTGAGGTGAAGGGTTTACCGTCTAAAAAATTTTAGAGTGACCGGAACAAATAATAATCCGATGGTGCCAGGTCTGGAGAATATGGTGGGTGTGGCATTGTATCCCATTCAAGCTGTAAAAGCTTTTGGCGAGTGACCAAACTTGTGTGAGGTCTCACGTTGTCTTGGAGAAACACTACACCTTTCCTTCTGACCTTTTCTGTTGAAGTGCATCATTCAATTTGTCCAGCTGATGACAGTAGACTTCCGAATCAATCGTTGTGTTATCCGGTAAAAGCTAAAAAAAACAAAAAAAAAAAAACAAAAAAAAACGATTCCTTTAAAATCCCACCAAACAGACAGCATCACCTTTTTTTGGTGAATATCGGCTTTGGAAATGGTTTGAGCCGGTTCATCTTTTTTGCTCCATGACCTCTTGAGTTTGACGTTGTTGTATACAACCCATTTTTCGTCCCCAGTGATGATGCGCTTCAAAAACGGATCATTTTCGTGACGTTTGAGAAGCGAATTGCAGACGTCAATGCGGCGACACAGATTTCTCTCAGTTGAGAACATGAGGAACCCATACATCGAGCTTCGAGGATAATCACAGGCCTTTCAAGTGGTCATAAACTGTTGAATTTGATAAATTTAACCTCAATCCGATCTCACGTGTTGTTATTCGCCGGTTCGCATCAACTAATGCCTTTATCGCGTCTTTATCAGCTTCAACCGACCTTCCCGAACGTGGTGCATCTTCGACATCAAAATTGCCGGATCGAAATTTAGCGAACCAGTTCTGGCACTGGCGTACTGTCAACACACCTTCTCCATACACATCGGTTGATTTCTTTCTGGCTTGAACAGCATTTTTACCCTTTCTGTAGTAAAACAGCAAGATATATGTCGAAAATGCTGCTTATCGCTCTCCATATTTAAAAGGGCACCAACCAAAAACTGCTGCGTAGAATTAATTGGAATTTTTTACACACAATCCTTGCTATATGAGCTCTCAAAGCATATAAATATTATACGGCTTAAATGTGAAGTTGGGTGCAAAAAAATACAATTAAATCCTCTGTCGGGAAAAAACGAAATTACTTTCCGAACAATCCAATAGTTTTTTAAAAATTATATTTTATTTTTCATTTTTTAGTTCGATCTACAATAAAAGCATGCATTTTTAGTTTTTAAACTATGATTTATTCATTGATGAATTTATCTTAAATGCGTTATTTTTTAGAATCTGGAATACCCATTGGCATCCTATCAGTGCGTTGATATGTCCTGATTTGCAAAATGTAGGGTCAACCAACTGAAGGAAAGCTGGAAGAGCTAAGCTTGAAATATTTCATGCGAAAGAAAGTGTTAAGTCAATGACATTTTTCACTAAAAAGAGCTCAATATTCTCTCTGAAACTTGCATCAGTATTAGATACAAAGCTGTTTTGAGCTGTCTCAGCTGTTTTGATAAAATGAAACAATAAATGATGCTTCATTTCACAGATCCGACAAGAGAATTTAGATAAAAAAAGACTTTATGTCTGAGTTAAGCTGTTAGAACAGTGCTTCTCAAACTTTCCATATTTGCAACCCAATTTTCAAACATAATTTTCATCGCACCCCATACAACAACAATATATTGAATGCAATAATAATGTACTTCGACGCTAAAGCTACAATGCGACTTTGTTGTTGTTGTTGTTTCCTTCCCGAAGGGAAGGAATGAAAGTTGCCAGAGTTTATGGGAAAGATTAGACTTCTTAGCGATAGATGGCGACACCACCTATCTCCACCTCCACAATATAGGTAGGGAACTAGAGGGGAGGGAAATATTCTCCAGCCCCCTGCACTCGTGGTTTCTACTACGACTGCGCACAAGATTTTCGGACCCACTGATTTAACGAGCACCTACTCCGTGTATACTCGGAGGGTATTTGGTGGCATCGGGCATTGAACCCAGGCCCTCCGGTCTGAAGTCCGATGCTCTAACCACTAGGCTACCATGACCTACAATGTGACTTTAATATTATAAACTGCACATATTATCAATATATGTATTATATTTTGTATATGATAGGTCCATGGAGAAGTAATAAGTAATTACTAAACTTGCTTTTAATTAGTATTGATAAATCAATTATTAAATACTTTTTTGCCGCACTGATACATTTATAAGTATCTTATATCAGTGTGAATATGTATTTTATTTTTTATCATGTCAGAATATTTTGTTTTGGTTCCTTTCAATAAATTAATAATTATTTTAAATCTTTTATTTTGTATTTTTCGATATGCTCACGCCCCTCACGTAGGGTTATCATGCCCTCCCCCAAGGCAGGGCCGATCCTAGGGTGTCGGCCGCCCTCGTGCAAAGACCTAATGTGCCGCCCCTCTAGAGAATTTTTCAGATTTTTGACTAAAACCTATATTTAATACTTATATATTTATTATAATACTTACATATTTACTTACTTATTAAAATACTTACATGTTTTTATTTACGTATTATAATACTTATATATTTAATACTTATTGCAATAACTATGTATTTAATTACTTATTGCAATACTTATATATTTAATTACTTATGTTTTTAATTATTTATTTAATACTTGGGCATTGTGGTTTTCGCTCATCTACCTGTATAAGAGTAAAAAGTAAAAACATTAATAAAAAAATGCAAATATGAAATTTGAAGTGCAAAACTTTATTTTTTGGTCAGCTAATAGGTTATGATAGCTACAAAATACTTTTAATAAAATTATAAACAAGCAAAAATATTACCTTTGAAATAAAAATAAATATTTTCTAATTCGAAAAGCAAAACAGTATTTATTCAGAAAATATAATCTAATAAAAAAAAAGTAGTAAAAACATACATCTCGTGAATCGAAACGTATATAAATCAGTCCTCCTACGAAAGTTAATTAAAAATTAACTATCGAATAATTTTTGTGGCATTCTGAGAAGCAAATTTGTCAATTATTTTGGTGAAATCAATTTTTCAGAGATTTCGGATTCTATACAGAATGTGTCAAAATCTGAAAACCTTTCTAGTGTCATATTCCTAAAAACTCCTAGAAAAAATTCTAACCTATATACCTTACCATCAGTAGTGCTGACACACATCAAATTTCAAACGTTATTTGTTCTGTGTGACTAATAAATGGTGAAGAATCAAGAATTACAGTGTAATATTTTTGGCTTTTTTCACAATGCGTGTTATCTCATAACGAAGAGATTCGGCTAAAATATTAATTACCTCATTTTGAAAATACTGCCCTAAGTAGGGTGGAATACGTGTTTTCTTATTTTTGCATTTACTGACATTATTAAGGTGTTCTGAAATAACCGAATCAAATTTGGCCAACATCTAGACTGCCTTTAAAAAATTACCATTATCTCAACTTCTTTCTAGTTCCTTTGAATGCAAAATTTTGACTGGCTAAAAATTGTACTTCAGCGATCATTCTTTCAATGATGGCGCGCCATCGCTTTTTCTCTCGATTGTATGCATTTTTTGTTCCGCTTCAATAATACATTTTTTCCAGACTTGTGTTTAATTTACACCACAATCTTATACAGTTCTCGAGTTTTAAAATATTTTCATGGCTATTATATTAATAATAAAAAAAAAACATTATATATTTCTCAGTTCAATAAAAATTATGTCTTTTAGCTTCCTCAAAAAATGTCATTTCGGGAAATTTTTGATAACATTTAAATATTAACACATGTGTGTGTGCAATTTTATTTAAAAATATATTTATAATAATTTTACTAAATTTATCTATCTTAAGATTAAAAAAGAAAGAAAAATTCAAACAACTCACCTATTACTTACCTAATTCACAAACTTTAAATATCCGGAAAGAATTTTTAAGAAATGCCTTTTCGATACTTCGACCTACACAATTACTAATAAGAATATATTTCTAATTGCAAAATAATATTACTAAATTTCTCCTGATGTTTAAAAAGAGAGAGAGAGAGAGAGAAAACACATTTATAAACACATGTGCTATTTTGACATAACATAATGATTCAGATAAATTATTCATATAATCGATGATTCAGGAAAAAAATAATAATTTACAATAAATAAGACAAATCGCTTTGTAATACAGGGAGGAGTAATGCATGTCTGGTCCTAGAAGTGAAACATGTCATATGAAAAATAAATTTAGCGTCAATTAATATTATTTCGATTTAATCCAAAAATAAAATTGTACAAACCATGTACTCTTAACTACAGCTATGGATACGTATAAACAAAATAATTTCATTGACATTAAAATAAGCTAGTTTTCTCTTAACTGAGTAATCTTTTCAGGTAAAATCATTATTCACTTATGTGATTTTATTATTTACATAAATGTATATACGCATATATTAAAAAAGATTTTTTAAAACTAAATATATTATTTTTATGGTTCACTTTTTCATAAAGGAAAATACAATAAAATATTCCATAGTACTTTATCTGAATAGGGTAAAAATATAGTAGAGTACCTTTCAATAAGGAACCTTGTATTTGAAGCAATATGTCCTAGCGCCAGAAATTTAAACCCACCAGACCAGACATTGGGTATTTTGTCCTTTAATGTTAAACAAATTAATTTAACTAGAAATTCAAGTCGTATTAATCTTTAAATAAATTATATACAAATATACATGCAAATACTTAGTCACAGATTTTTTTTTTAAATTTTGAAGTTCATGAAAAAAGTGAGAATTCTTAATAGAAAAAGTTTAATTTCTCTCTTTTAAAATGTTTGAAATGAGCAATAAAATCTTTGTACTTACAGAATTTAATTTAAAATATTCCGTTTTATTGGATCTTTTTTGAAGCCAGTGCATTGTGTAAGCATTTGCCAGCATTTTTATTTCTTATGGTGTAAACCCAAAGAAAACGTGCCCCACGAGGTCAATCACTTGTTACATATTCTGTTTTGTCTCTAAATGTTACAATGTTTTTATTTCTCTGTTCTTTTCCTCTGTTAAATTGCACTGATTTATTAGGACAACACTATATTTAAATTATTTAAAGAAAAACATACAAAAACTTCTGTCTTCGAAATTTTAAAATTTTACAAAAAAAGAATAAGAAACTTTTTTTTAATGTCACTTAAATAGAATGTTCCTTAATAAGAGGTAAATACATAAGGTCCATATTCAATGAGACCGGTAGCAACATTAATTGTGCCTTAATCGGAGGTGTAACATACAGGAGGTACTTCCGTATTTGTATATTATTTTAAGTCTTAAAAATAATTCGAAATTAAAAGCATAATTACCTGTTGCTATTTCAAACGAGTTAAATTTAAAAGGTTGCGTTGTGATAATTTCAGCAAGCAATTTCTTTGAAAAAGAGTTTGTTGATTGTAGAGATCAGAAGAATTTGTTTCAACTTCAGGTAACTACTCAAAAGTGAAAAAAAACATATTCTGAGAGGCTCGCTATCTTCCAAAAACTTTTATTACTTCTGTACCCCCTTCGTTTGGCTGACACCGGACATGCTATGTGTGTCGTTGTGACTCCAGTCCGAGATGGGGAGAAAGTTACAGAATATGATATAAACATATTGAATTTCATGCTTTAACATTTATTGCGGCCTCGAACTTTCAAGGTTCAACATAAAAGAAAACTGACATTTAACGTACGCAGTAGAAAATAAACATTAAAAAAAATACCAGAATCCCAATATTGAACACAAATATATAACTGGAAATCGCAAGAAGATAAATCAGATACATTTTTAACTATGAATTCTGTCAGTAAACTAGTCAAATATTTAACTGTGTTTGTAAATACAAGTTTGTTTTTTCCAAGAGATATTTATAAATTTGAAAGGTAAACAATAACTCTTTTTAGCAGACATAATTTTTAATTGTATATAAAAGCAGAATCTTGAAGAACGGCAGTTTGCCGAACGCTTCTCTAAGCGAAATATTGTTTTTTGTACATTTGTCATCCTTAACGTAGTAATTAGGTTTTGTAATTCCCGAAAATACATCAAAATTTCAAAAACAAGTTGTTTTTAAATAATATCAATAATTATATAAAATAAGGGAAATACAGTTTTTTTCTTCCCTATTCGATTCAGCTTCGACTCAATAATTTTCAGATTTTTAAACGTTTGTATTCGTATATTAAAAGTTAAAAATATATGTCATGTAACAATTAATAAAACTGAAAGCGGTTTAAAATTATAAATAGTGTATCAAATATATTTTAGTCCATACCCCCTGCAAAATTAGTATAATTTTGTGAGGGAAACAGGAATTTTAAAATCTACCTTTGATCTCTATAAAATCTTCCAAATGTTTTCATAAATTATTTTCAAATGTAGTTAGTAACGAAACCTGCAGAAAGAAGTATTTCGAAGGAATAAATAGTTATTCTGAAGAAAGAAATTATTACGAATTCGAATACAAAAGAATTTACTTAGTTTATAATAAATAAATATGTCACACTATGTTTATTTTGCAGATGTTGTTACTACCTTGATTTTTTATTTTGAACTTTATCATATACACAAAGGAAAAATCTTTCCCCAAATTAAAAGTTATAATTTTTTTAATGAAATTGATCTATTTTTAGGACTAAAGACAAACATTGTTAGCGAAATAGGAAAAATGCTACAATTAAAGATTTCGAAAAAAAATCACATTTAATATTAATGTTCCTTTACTGATTCACATGCGTTTAAAATTTATTCACTCGAAGCTGAATCAATTATTTCTCTAATATGTGGCTACTAAGAGATAAACATTAATGTATATAAATACTTGAAAATTTATTTTCTGCTGAAGTAACGATTACGTACGTTAAAAATATTAATTATTGTATTTAAGTCATTTTATTAGCATAAACGAAATTTCTTGTTTATGGAATAGCTATATAAATGTTCAGTAAAAATAAATAAATATTAATGTAAAAAAATCTCACACGAAAGCTTGGTTAAGAAAAATAATGAATAAAAAAAGCTGCGAGATTGCTTAAAAATAATCCCCCTAAAATAGTTTGGTGGGTTCATTGCCTTTTTCAAAATTACTAATTCAATTAAAACAGCTCATAATAAAAACAAGTATCCGAAAAAATTTTTTAAAAAAATAGTTTTAAGTATTAGTACTTACGTTATCCACACAAATAAAGATTTCGGAACTTTGATCAGATTGGTCATGTTGGTAGGCTACGAAATGCGATTCCTTTAAAAACTAAATACTTTTATTTGAGGAAGCGATGTTCGATAGGCAGGAACTGATTTGGCCAAAAAGTTTCAAGGATTTACTTTTTCCCACGACAAGCTGAAAAAAATCTGAACTCTTCTCGTGGGGGTCTTTTCTCTTATTACATACACTCTTACCCCAGTGCTGGGGTAACGCAAATTCGTCCGTTAAGGAAGTTGAGGTTGAACGATGGCAAAATGCCACATTAGGGTCAGCTAAAATTTATGGCCGATGTAAAAATCCACAGTCGAGTAAAATATAGCTACTCCATGGATTATTTAATCCCCGTGCCATTCCCGGGAATACGAAAAGTACGGATTCCCTTTATGTCAGTGCAGCGTCAATCTTGTCATGATAAGCATATCTACTTATATTCCAAAGTTGGATGCCCATACACTTGCAAAGTAAAAATCGCCATCACATCATGCAATTTTTATTTTTAAGAGATATAATTCTTACAAATTTTACTAGCAATCGTCGGCTTTTCAATTCAGTCTAAAACAATATAATTATGTTTCACGTTTCCTAAGTATAAATAATAACAGTTTAGAAAATAATTTCATTCATACTTTTTCGTAAAAAAAAACATTTTTTTTTTCAAATTCGGCCCAAATGTCGCCCTTGCGGGTAATGAATCTGCAAGAGTTGTAAAACCATAAGCAAAAATAACTTTTTCCCTCTACTTTGTTTTTCTAAATTGTAAGGTTATTATTCAATTGAAAACTTTTAATTTCCTCAAATGCATATTGAATTTAAACATTATTAGATTAACCGTATCAGATATTTTCGTAAATAAACTTTCGCATAAATTCTTTTTGAGATACCTTTGTTAAGCATGGATCCACAGTGCGCTGCTAATGCCGCTATTAAGCAAATAAGTAAATAAATCAATAATACGGTATTAACGGCTGCACCACGAATTTTACTATCAGATGAAGGATTTTTGTAAAGAGTAGACATTTATTGACACTTGCACTAACATTCCATTTTCTTAAACTATGCTGTGCAAACGGGAAATCGGGACTTGATTTTTTAATAACTATACAAAATTCAGCATATTCATTCAATTTATTATAAGTTTTATCTTGAAAAATTCGTAAAATTTTTTGATTTATTGATATAACTAAATACGGCCTGTGGCCGCCCCTTGTTTTGGCCGCCCGCGTGCGGTGCACACCTGCTAGGATCGGCCCTGCCCCAAGGGGGGCGCTCCTCACAGTTTGAGAAACGCTGGGTTAGAACAAAGTTTTTTTTCCACATGCACGATTCTTTTTTTTTTATTTCCATTTTCTGAAAAACTAGACAGTTTATATTATGATAAGAAATTGCTGACGCAAACGTTTTCGCTTTTATAGGGTTGTAACTTAATCTTTAAGTCGCCAAATCCGGAAATGGTATATGGAATTAGTCGCAAAATCTGGTAGCGGTATAATGAATTACTCGCCAAATCTGGAAATCGTTATTCCTGATGATCCTGATCAGGACAATGAAACAAAATTTTGAAATTATTGTATTGTCATCGGTCCTTGACAAGTGTACAAAATTTCAAATTAATTTGACCTTTTGAAGCGGTTAAAAATCGAGTTCAAAGATTCCGTTACATACAAGTGAAAGTTATAAAAAAAGCGTGTTAAAATTTTTAACTCTGCCATTATAAAATTTGAATTTACCACTGACTGTCATTATAATATAAAATAACAAAGCTGAGTTTTAATTACAAATATCACATAAATTTCATTATAAATCAGAATTTTTAAGTCTACAAGAAATTAAAAACAGAATTTTATGAAATATCTAACTCGTATGTTTCTTCCGGTATTACTATGATTAATATTCAAAAGAAAAAGAGTTTGCCTTCAGGAGAAAAATTAAATTTATGCTGATAAAATTAATAGTAGATTTATTTTATCTTGATGAAATTAAGCTATTCTTTAAAAAATACAATGTTTATTTTGTGTAAAATTTGTCGTATAGTTTAACATTAACTAGGGTTTTTTTTTTTGTATTTGTTTATATTCATGTAAAGAATTTATTATTGAACTGTAGTGGCAATTTATAAATGAAATCGCACCCATCCCCTTTATTTTTGAATAAGACATTCTTTTATATGAAAGAATACCTTTTCCTATCTTTTCCATTTGCTACTTTCTTACATGTAAAATGAACTCACAATTCAGTATTTTTTCTTCCAAATTCAAATGTGCAAAAGTATAATATGAAATCTTAACTTAAAGATTTTTATATCAGCAACCAATGCTTTTATGTCAAGTTGTTTGTGTATCAAGTAAATAACTAGTAATGAGAAATTCAAATAGTTTTTTCTAAAAATGTTTTAAAGTTTTTTAAAACAAATATTAGTTTGAATTTGCAAGCAATTTTAAATTGCACGTTATTATATATGATGAGACAAAAATCATTTTTTAAAAAAGAGCCAATAAATGCCGTGTATTTCAAAATATATACAGAGGAATAAAGTATTCAAATTCTAACTGCAAATTCGGAATCAAAAACCAAACTAAATAAGAGAATTGAATCAAGCAGAAAATATTGGAAAAAATCCAAATGTTTCTAAAAATCACAGTTAGCTAAAAATTTTTACTTTTCTCATTCTTTTATTTTTTTCAATACAACTTTTCTATTTTTAGACAAATTTTCAATGCCTTAAAAATTAGAAACAGCTTAAAAAAATATTAAATTTTTAGAAAATTAATACATTTATATTGATTATGAAGAATTTTCATGAAATTAAAAATATTTAATTATGCACACAAATGTTTAATTTTGGCAGAAAAATATTTCTCAATTTGATCTTTTTGTCATTTTAAGCCGATATAGTACCCTAAAAATCATCAAACTATCGTAATTTTTTTTATTGGCTTATCTGATACCTCGAATCTTTATAAACATGCCTGCAAAATTTCAAAGCTTTACCTGCATTTTTTATCAAGTTATGGAGCAATATTTGAGGCTGGACAGCAACTACCACGCTCACATTTCAGATTATCTGCTAGAAAAGAGCCTGATAAAAAATGAATTATTTTTCTAATGTGCATCAATGAGATTAACATTATGCATGCAGTAATAAATCATTTTAAGAAAGAATTGTGCAATTCATTGAAAATTCTAGTTTGTGAATTATTTACTGGGGATTACAAATGGATTTGGTCAAGATTTAAAAGTTGTGCGTGCTTTTTATGATATTATTATGAATGAAATTAAAACTTCAAAATGGATTCTCCCTAAGCAGAAATACTAAATCTCATTTAGATAACTCAGATAATTAAAAATCTAATTCGTAAGAATAGAAAAACTCTCCCATTGTTATGTATTCTTTTTGGTGATCTATATATATATATATATCCCATGTGCGTGAAATTCAACACTTTTATTATTAAAATATTTTAAGATATTTATTAAACAAGTGTACATATGCAGTTCTTAGATTTTGATATATTTTACCTAAAAATTGATGTTTGATTTTGCTTTCATTCGTGTGCTCGATCAGTACAGCTCAAATGCTCGATCATTCACTCCTTCGATCACTGCTCCATAGATCGTGTGGGCCCTTATTGGACGTACAGTGAACGGGGCCTCACATGCTCATGCTGTAGAGCAGTGCTCCCCGACCTTTTTATCACCGCGGACCGGTCGACGTTTGATGATTTTACCGTCGCCCGCTGTGGGTGGAATGGTATTTGTTTATATTTTAGAATTTGATTCAATAACTTTAATTGTATTTAAATATCGTTCAGAGTAAAGCGCACCAAAAAGTTAATATAAAGTGATTTGCATGGAAAGTTGTACAAACTCGAGAGAAATGCACCACATTTACTAAAATGGATATAATTTAATGTTCATTGGGCGGCCCGGTACCATTTGATCCGCGAACCGGTACCGGCCTAGGGGTTGGGGACCATTGCTGTAGAGGAATTGAGATCTACAGTGGACTCAGCTTGGCAAGAAATATCCCAAATTATCATTGATGGCCTTTTTGACAGTATCCGTCGTAGTTTAGAGCAGTTCTGCCTATTTTTATTTTCAAGGACCGGTCAACGTTTTATAATTTTATCGGGGAGGGGGGGGGCGTTGATTGTTTATATTTTAGATTGTTTTGATATCATTTTTTGGTTTAATTGTATTTAAATATGCCTTCGGAATAAAATACAATTGCACAAAAAATGAATATAAAGTAATTTAACATGAAATATAACATGATTTTAATGGAAAGTTGCTCAAACCCGAGAGAAATACACCACTGTTAACAAAATGGAAATAGTTTAATGTTCCCCCGGGACGAGAGGGTTACACAGCTACCCGTGGGGGTACTTTTACCCCTTCCTTCTAGCTCCCGTTATAATGACTGGGTGAAATTTCTCATAATTTCTCGAGTCTTTGATAGGCTGATGTGCAAAAGTAAACCACCAAAAATCCTTGTACCAGGAAAAATTTTTATTTCTTATTTTGCATATCTGATGGCAGTAACAGACTATTTATAATGCACTTGGAGATATTTTTAGCTACACTCTTATTTTTATATAATTTTCTTCAATAAAAATTAGGCTCTCTTATTGTTTTTTTGCAAAGCATGCGGTCGTCAAGGGGTTTTATACTGTGTAAACTGTTCTGTCGTGCACATTTTTATTTGATCATCTGCATATGAGTCTTACCCGTACCTTTCTTTTTAATTTTCTTTATGTTACAATTTTACTTTTGAGGAGTGTCTTTCTTATTCGTTGAGAAGAATCGATAATATCGCTGTCTTTCATATTAAACTTCCAACATCTAATTGCTTTGAACTGGATATTATCAATAAGAACGATATATATGTAAAGTTACGGCACAAGATTCGTCTAGGAGGGGGGGGGGTAAACGAGGACACTGTCTTCTGCTAAAAACGCTAATATTTAATGGTGAACACACACGACACAATCAGACATAACGTTAAGACTATTTGAGTCACATTTAGATAAAATACTTCTGATTCTCAAAGATGGTTTATAAAGTTCCTTGCCCAGTTTCAGTATAGTAATCAGGTGGTCTATTCCCGCAACGGAGACAAAGTCATTTCGCGTCCAGTTCCCCACACTCGCTTACTTCTTAGTTCGCCGATGGATGCCACACACCAGCGCCCTGTGCGGATATCTTCTCACATATATATACTGGATTCGAAACCATCCATGTTATCAAGATTTTATAAATCATTTTCGTAATAATTCTTTTGGAGTTGTATTTAAATAAGTGTTATATTTCATTATGTATTTTAAATATACAAAATGAAAAGTCGTATTAAAAGTTTCACTTTGAAACGTTAATTTGGTATTTTAATTATTAGCCTCCAGAGGGCAGGACTATTGTTTTAATCACCAATAAATACTTGTCTGTTCGTTAGCTAATTACTTGCCAATTTTGTTTCTTCACGCCAATAATGAATCTAATTTAAAAAAAATATATAAAGCTAAGGTAACATTCCTTTTGAATGTGTTATTCAATTGAAGTATTTTTTGGAAATAACACAGCTCTGGTAGATAAAACTGAAGAAATTTGCGTGACACGGAGTAAGTAATGTTTAAAATTCATACATGGGACGCCAACTTAGATGCGGACCTCGCCGTGTGTGATCAAGACTTTTAATCCTTATTTTTTTAAAAAAAATAATTGGTAATGTTTATACAATTATATTACAATTGTTTTTTTCCCTTCTTCTTTTTTGCAGTTTCGGAACGTTCATGAGCTAGCCCAACATGAGACACTAATCTTCGTGCTGGACTTTCCAATCCATTCCATCGTTTAGGCCTGTGGAGGATATTCAGGTGCTATTCCGGAACTCAGTCTTCTTTACGAAACTCTTTCGGAACTTTACACTTTGGATGAGGTTGTTGTGGAGAGGCTGTTTTTACTTTACAAGGATGCCTTCCCTAATAACGTAGGCAACTGTTCGATCAAAGTGTTCGCTAGAGTTTGGCTGAAGACTTGCTCACGTTTCCTAAAGGCAGATTTCTTTAAATTCTTGGCGATCGAAAAAAGTTATAAAGAGTTACGAGAGAAATGCGCTCAGTTAGATGCAGAGTGTGAAATGTTGAAGAGAAATAAAAACCATGCTTGCCAAGTTATGAGAGAATCCATTGTCAAGGAAATATTTTTGGAAGGGGATGGTACGAGTAAAAAGAGTATAAAGAAGAAGAATAAAGAGGTTGAAAGAGCAGTAAAAGCTTCCACGTTTGAAATGCAGGTTACCTTAAAATTGAAGAAGGAAGCTAGAAAGATGGTTTATAAAGACAGGGATGGGAAAAGAAAAGAAATGCTAAACGATATTTCAGAAAATATGCGACTTTTTTTAAATGGCGGTTTGAAAAAAGCAGCCGATACAAAGCTTCAATCCTATCAGCAGTCCAAAAAAGAATTGCTGAGGAACTTGAAGGAAAAATATCCAGAAGTTCAAAAGACTAGGAGGAAATTTTAATTTATTGTTTAAACTTGCAGAAGAGTGAAGTTTAGAGCAAAGGAATGTTCAGTTTTAATTACGAAATTATATATTTATGCTATGTGCTGTTCATTTGTCCCTTTCTGGGTGGAAAAAGGAATATTTGGTCTGTTAGAATTGATAATTACTCCTTTTGTTCATGTCACATGTGCATTTTTTTAATGCAAATTATAACAATAATGCGTTTATTAATTTCTTGATTAAACAGTGTCACGTTGTTGTTAATTTGGATTTAATTCATTTTGCTAATTAAATTATTATTGAATTTTTGTTAAAAATTATTTGCTAATTAAATTATTATTGATTGTCACTAAATTATTATTATTATAAGTTATATAGATATGGATGGTTGATATATTTTATATTGACATCATGTGATTAACAACGATAAAACTATGGTGTATTTAATGAAAAAGCATTAAATAAAATAATGGATTCATTTTGTGTTTTCTCGAATGATTATGGGTGTTCCTGTCTTTTTCTGAACCAACTATCACTCTAATAAAGAATAACATCTATTTTGTAACTACAAAATTTAAATTACCTCACAAACTTTTCTCTTCGACGCTCTCTTATGCTAGTCTCTCTTCTACAATACACATCAATCCCCGCTCTATTAGGGATACATTTGCTCATCACCGATGTTGAAACAGCGCCATCTATTTCTTAAACAAGCGTGTGTGGGGTTGAATGAGTTGAATTTACCTCGCATTCTGAAGCAACACGAGTTCTAATGGCGATAGACTTCATAATTTTGAACCAAGGTCAAGGGACAATGACCCTCTCTCCAAACTTCAACACCATGCCTCGACAGATTCAACTTGCACCAGCCCTACTATACTGAGGATCTTCACAGTAACACAAGGTTTTTAATCCGCAATTCATCAATTAGCCACCAATTCGCTATCGTGACCTCTGGACTACCGCAACCTTAATTATAGCGGAGCACGAACATCAATAATTAATATGGTGTGCAAAATATCATGGTTGAATTCCATTATTTAAAATTTAAATGCTTGGTCTTACGTTCGAAGACAAACTTTGATATAATTTATAATGGTTAGGATTCTTGACCTTTACCCAGGTGTTCCGGCTTCGATTTAGGGCAGGGGGAATTCCCTTTTTATGAGAGCAGACCAAAACACCAAGCGGGAAACCGAGTCGTCTCAACCGGAAGTGTCCTTGACCCTCAGAAGAGCAAAGAACATGATATCCACATACATTGACAAATGTACTGCCACAACCCCAAAACCCAGGAGCCTTGGAAGCCACCCTAGCCACTGTGGGTCATATCCCGAGGCACCTAGAGAGAGCCGAGACAGTTGTCCGCTTTCGCCTAATCACCGGACATTATTTCATGGGAGTATACCTCTACTGGCTGCTTACGAGGTCTGCCTGCTCTGTGACCATGCCAGTATGGATGGCGACCACATGCTCTAATGTACTGGACTCAATGAACACCCGACTGACGGCGTCATCGACTGGTGCCCAGTACGTCAATGTACTGCCACAACCCCAAAACCCAAGAGCCTTGGAATGCCACCCTAGCCACTGAGGGTCAAATCCCGAGGCACCTAGAGAGATCCGAGGCAGTTGCCCGCTTTGCCTAATCACCGGACATGATTTACTGGGAGTATACTTCTACTGGCTGCTTAAGAGGTCTGCCCGCTATGCTGCCATGATGGATGGCGACCACCTGCTCCAATGCACTGGACTCGATGAACACCGGACTGACGGCGTCATCGACTGGCGCCCAGTAAATCAACTGAGGATGTACTGAGGACTTGGAGTCAAATGGTCAAGAAGCCAAGTATGGGCGTTGAATAAATAAATAAATAAATAATGAAACATTTGGAAGTCCTTATGAACTATTGATAGCATATTGTTATTGATGAAAAATAATTCGTCTAGTTTGTATCATTATTGATCCTCGCTTGGAATCCTATTTCCATCTGATTCACCGTCAGCGGAACTGATGCACTCACAAATGCTCACTCTTAAGTGTAGAAGTGTGGTCCACTCAAAAAGTAGAACTCATCGTCGAGGGTTCAAAATATTGAGGCGAATTGGGTAGACCTTTTTCAATATAAAATGTAATAATTATTTTTGTGGCCACGGTAACTGATGGGACATTTAATTTGAACTCGTGACCATTGACATTTGAATGAAACCGCGTATACCAAACCTGTGTCTACTCAGTGGCATACAAAAAAGGGGGCAGTTCTCTCCCATCCTAAACTAACAAATTGTTAGTAAATTGTTAGTGCGTTTTTGTCAACGTGTTTTTTGAAATGTTGTTAAAATTACTTTTTATAAATTTTTTTTTCTGCCTTGGATCTATTTAAAAAATTGATATTTATTTTAAATTTTAATAAATTTTCTATTGAAAACTGATTTTTTTGTTGTTGTTAAAGATGCTCTTTGAAATAACACGAATACTATTGGCAACGGACCTCTTAATTTTAAACCACTGTTTAAGTCACAAGGACAACACCTAACTGGGGAATCCCACTCCCCTAAACTCCCACACCACCCCAGCGTGAAGACTCAGAGCCTCGACAGGTTTCATAATTTTCCACACGGCGATACTTTAGTGGTCTTTTAAAAAGAAACAAATTCACATTTGTAAATTTAATTATTTACAATAGTGCAAATTATTAAATCAATACAATATAAGTTATAAACAATCAATGTCTCTCCCTCAGAGGGCCATGGTAAAGTTATCAAATGTAGACCGGTCTTTGTCCATAAAAGGATTGGGCAGCACTGAGGTAGGGTATCAGATAATGACCTTCTGAAAACCGTTCGTGTACAAAAGAAAGTAAAAAGTACATCAGAAAACAGCGGTGAAAGCTTAGAAACCCTTTTAGAAAAGGTTATTGAAGGCGGTTCATAATAAATGCAAGGAGTGGATTGCAGTCTATAATCCAAGACTAACGACGGAAGAGCTACAAGGGCGTAAATGATAAATATACTTCTGTTCAGCAATAGAAGTCCTGTCCTTTTTACATCAAGAGACCGCGGTCTTAAGAATGTTTTTAAGTACAACTGAAAGCTTAATGATAGGAATTAAATAATACTAACTTAAAAATATAGTGTATAGTCAGTCATACAATGCCATGATACACCCAGCGAAGGGTTAAGGAAATGGCTAGGCTAGTAATTTAATACGGGGAATACTCAAATGTTGATAATCACTTGTTTGAGAAAGTGTTCTTCAAACTGTATTCCGCGGAACCCTGAGGTTCCACGAGGAAAAGAGGGGTTCAGGAATTCCACGAATCACACACACACACACACAATAAAAAATCGAAAAGAAACTTATAAATGTGTATCCAAAAGGGATTCCCGTTCTCTAAAACGTTTGTATACCCACAAGAATTTAAAGCTCATCCCCGCCATTAAGAAACTGAAAATTTCATCCATACATAATAACTTTATTTTCAATATTTTTTAAAACTTTTATTATAATGTAATAAAATAACATTAAAACGTTTTATATATATATATAAAGATAAAAGTAATATATATATAAAGAGAGAGATAAAAGTAATATATATATATATATATATCTAGTATATATATATAAAGAGAGAGATATATAAAAGAGTAATATATATACATATATATATATATAAAGATAAAAGTAATATATATATATGTAAAGATAAAAGTAATATATTTATATATATATAAAGATAAAAGTGTGTGTGTAATATATATATATTTTATATTGCTTACTAGGTTGGGAATGTTTTTTTGCTTATAATCCTGAGTTCCGCGAGATAATTTTATACAACGTTGCAAAACTAAATAGTTTTCTAATGGAAAATGCATATTTTTACATTTGTAAAAAACACCTACAACATATCAACAGATTCGATGTTGAAAATCTAAATTTAAGCAAGAACAGAGCCTAAATTTTATGTTGTAAATTCTCTCTCTTATGCGAAGTACACAGTATTTTTCACATAGCTATAAACATTTTAATTCAATTTAAAGCAATGCGTAAGTGAAAAATATTTCTCTACGTGAGTGGCTACAAAAACAAAGTATACAAACATATTAAATTGAGAATATATATTGCGACTGATGTTATTCTAGAATTCGACGGTTTGTATAAAAAAATGCAAGCACATATCCCAGTTACCAAACGTAATGCATGGGTAGGTGACACTTGGAACACAATTTAATATTAGTAATGTGTAAATTACATTAAAAATGGATTAAAATTTTTTAATAATAATTACAATACTTTTTTAATTGCCCTTACATCGATCTATTGGAGAGATCTACTTTAAATATTATTTTAAAATATATTTTTCTAAGTCTGTGCGTGCAATAGTGTTCTACGAAAATACTTTCTATTTCTAGGGGTTCCACGAAAATACTTTTTAGTTCTAGGGATTCTACGAAAAGACCTTCTAGTTCTAGGGGTTCCATGAGTTGAAAAAGTTTTAAAACCACTGATTTAAGGTAACAAGAAAATCACACACACACGTAAATTTCTTACTACTTCCTATTTTGCTTCCTTCTTCTTTTAATATTTTTAAAATTCTATTTAAGTTGTTATTCTACAGATTTGCATGTAATCACTTCTGCGAGGACGTACTTATGGCAAAGAATTGTAATGTAGTTTCATTTCAAAATAGATATCCTATGTAAAACATGCAGCCGATCTTAAAATAATCTGACACCTAAGCTGTTTTTCCCTCTTGTTTTAGACTGCAAAGAACCGGGGACCCACTACCTACCCTCCAATGTCAGAGAAATCCAATGTGTTAAAAAGCAAGGATCATCCTTCCGTTCGGTAATTTTAGCCTTAACACGCATTAATCCCTCATTATCTTTAACTACCTTGATTGTAGGTGCATTCCTTGGCTCAGGGAAACATTCTCTTTGAACAGTCCTTATAAGTATCTTTTCTGCAATCTCAAATTCTGAATTGGAGATTTCTCCCCCATTTCTATCCCCAGGACTGTCACGACAGTTAACAATGAATCTTTTTATCCATGCTACTAACCTGATTATAGAAAGATAATTTGAAAATTTCTGTGAGTACCGAGGAAAGTTTTCTTTTACATTAATACTACACAATGTAACCTTTCTCCTTTCAGCATTTGCCTCTTTAACTTCACAGTCTATTTTTGTTATTGGCCAATCCCCTGGTTCTTCCCTTAACCAGGCGGGACCTTCAAACCATTTTAAATCTAACCAATTTTAAATCAATCATTTTTGCGGAGTGCAACCCCTTGAGAGAACATCTGCTGGGTTTGAAATTCCTGGGACATGTCTCCAATTTTCTTGGGAGTCTACTTCATTTATCTCTCTGACTCGATTAGAAACAAATATTGACCGTTTTTTTTTCGTTCTTAATCCACCACAGTGCAACCATTGAATCTGTCTAAAATGTTGTTTTAAGGTGTGGTATGACAAGTGCTGTGCAAACCGAAAGAGCTAGTCTTGCACCAATACTACAGGCTTGCAGTTCTAACCGAGGTATTGATATTGTTTTAATTGGTACACTCTTGTTTTGGCTCTTATCAGATGAACTTGAAAACACCGTTATTGGTAACTGACCTAACAAAAATACAGGCGGCATAAGCGTTCTTAGACGCATCTACAAAAACATGCAACTCTGACTTTCTACTAACAATTATATATCTTGGAATCTCTATCTTACTTAAAGATGCCACTTCAAGTAACCATCTAGAAAACCTGTTATACATCTCTGGGGGTAGCGGGTCTTCCCAGGCCAATTTAATTTTCCAGGCTTCTTGGAGCCAAATTTTTGGTAGTAGGGTGGCGGCAGATAAAATTCCAATAGGATCGTAGAACTGTAGCACAAATGACAAAATTGTTCTTTTAGTCGTATTACCCTTGTTTTGAGGAATTTCATTTATTACAGAGCATCTAAGTGTATCTCTATCTGAGTTCTATATTATACCTAGTAAGTTTGTATCTCCCGTACACTTAGAGACACCGGGACCATTGGCATTACTCTCCCAGTTCCTGAAATTGAAACATCCCTTGCTTAAGACAGCTTTAGCACTAGAAATAAAGTTCCCTACTTCCTGCTCAGTAAAAACACCACTAACACAATTATCGACGTAGAATGAATGTTTGAGCTTAGAAATAATGTCCGTACACTTCAACGAAGAATGCTCAAGCAAATGATTTATAGAAGCCGCCAATAAGAAAGGACTTGAACAAACTCCGAAAACAACCCGACAGTTCCGATAAACCATTTCCCTATTATCCTCAAGAGGGTAGAAAAATCTTAAGAATTCTCTTTGTTCAGGGGCTATAGCTAACTGTAGCACGGCCTTCTCAATGTCGGCTGATAGGCCAATCAGGTACAAACGAAATCGATCTAATATGTCTGGTATTAATTATATCAAACTGGGACCTTTATGAAGCAGATCGTTAAGCGAAGGCTTACCCCCCTCTAGCAGTAGCTTCAAGAACTAGGAATATCATAGCGGTTTTAGCTGGTGTCAGTACGAGTCTATGAGGTAAAAAATACCCGTCATTGTATATTTATTTCATTATCTGGGATTCTTTCAATTATTCCTAGATTTTCCCATTCTTTGAAAACAGACACATAATCATCAAAACGGTTGGTTTCTCGATTGTATCTTGGCACATTTTTTGGTGTCTCTTCCAAGCCCTACTTTTGTTACTCGCCAAACTGTTTTCTATTTTAAACGGCAATTTTAACTGATACCTTTCGTTTGGAAAAATATCTAATTCATTTTCAAACATTTTTATGGATCCTGAATTAAGTTTCCTTCCCTTTAAATTCTCTATAGGAACTCTTATTCCAATGGTTTCCAAACTCCACAATTCCTTAACATCTAAGGACAATATTTGATTGGACAACATACTCATGACAGACCTAGGATTCTGTTGCTCATTTATAGAAGGTAAGAACTTTGCTTTATTAATTTTAGTATTTTTACCCACTAAGGCAAAACCCAAATGTGTCTCTACCGCCGTTAAACCACATTCTAATTTAATGAGTTTCCCTGTATAAATCAATCGATCCTAGTGCATCTACTCCCAATAAGAGATCAATATCTGAGATGCGAGAACCCACATCCGGAACATAAATATTCTTCTTCTCTAGTTCAGAAATCAAATATTTATCTGTAATTTTTGGCAAAATGCCACAAATCTTTTCCTCCTATAATACTTCAAGCTGGCAGGAAAATTTGCCTTTTAGGTTTTTATTTTTATATTATATTTAGAATGTTGTTTGGAACTTGATTCCCTCCCCCCAAACAAACCATATATCAAGGTTTGTTTCCCAATGGACCCCAAGCTTAACTGAGAAATGGCCCTTTGAGTTATGTATGAATTTTCTGACCACTATCCAATAAACATCTCATGACCACTACTGACCTTTAGTGAAATCGTTTGCAAGTACACATATAGAATTTTCCTGAGATTGGTTAGAAAGAGTGTTACTTACAACATTTTCAATGCCTACTTTATTTAATTCTTCTTCTTTTTTAGGACATAACAAAATGTGATACCCTTTATCATTACAGAAACCACAACGTAAATTTTTGTTTCGACAAAAACAGGCTGAATGTTTCTCTTTTAAACACTTGAAACATGCCTTAGATTTAATTATAATACTCTTTCTATCCACAAAAGACATTTCTTTTAGCAATGTAACGTTCAGAACTTTTATTATTAAATTTACTACAAAATATAAATTTTTTAACTGCCCCATCTTTAACTTCCTTACCTGTGCTCACTAAAGCTGCTCTTGTAGGTAGAGTATTTATATTCTCATTTCGGTGACTTTGCTCTGTTTTATTTCTGGAAATATCACGTGATATCAAACCAGATTTTGCCAACAAAACTCTTTGTTCACCTTCCACTTCTAATCTGAGAAATTTTAACAACTGCGTTAATTTTTGACTATAAGATTCTTCTGCAGTAGAAACAGGTGGATTTCTCAGCCAAATACAGAGTATGTCCTCAGGAATGCAGGATTCTACTAGGGGTAATAACATTGCTACATACTTGTCTGACGTCATGCCGATAGATTCAAGTGACCTTAAATGAGACTCTAATTGATCGTAAAGTTGAGTTATTTCACCTTTAGATCTGGAATTTGTGATTCTTGATAACAAGCGACAGCAGTTCTCTGACGTAGAACTCGATTAATAGTTCTTCGCGGCCAAATCTGATCCGTAAACTGTCGATGCACTTGTCATGGTCTTCCACTGTATGAGGATATCCATCTACAAGATCTCGAAGTCGTGTTCCGAACACCATACTTTGGTTCAAATATTGGAACTTATCCTCTTTATGCAAGTTAACATCTTCATGAATACGTTTGAACTGACTCCAAAATTTTAGCCAAAACTTTTACCAGTTCAATTTTTAGGAGTCACATTGGATTGACATGCACTTTCTTCTGAAGACGCTGATGCTTGTATTATTTTTTCTAAAATAGTTGAATATTTACAGAACTTATCCCTGTAGATTTTTGCTTCTTCGAAATCCTTTTCAAACGCCGAAGCAAATCTTCTTTGCTTAGGATAGCCGCCGCAACAATTTCTTGGCTTTCTTCTAATCTTGTAAATTTATTCTGAAGCAATTTTT